>CAEFZY010042576.1:0-12342 GCA_903066815.1 Brachyrhaphis roseni
GAGGGCCCTTTATATACAGACAGCGCCACAGCACCTGTGGTGGTGCGTTCAAAGCCCACAGGGCATACTGCCACAGATATAAGACGGGAATCAGCCGCTGTATTTCCTGCAGTTGGCTTCAGAGCCACGTCCTCCGTCACAATCCGGGTTCTTTCCCCCGTGTTACATATGAACGCTAACTTCGGCCAGCCGTTCTCTACGCTCCCTCCTCAAGCGCCCGGAGGTTCACTTAGGGAGAGTCAACAAATTTCCCAGCTAAACACTCCAGAGAAACAAATGTAAATAGATATCTTGCCTTGTGACCAACTGACACAAAATTCATGCGGTTACATGAGACACACTGTTCTCTAGTGAATTTTTAGTCATACTCAATATTTTTAATAATTGTAATCTTAAAAATATATTTTTTCTTCAATAGCTTCCAAGTGTAACTGGGTCTATATTAATAGTTCTATATTTCCACAAAATGTTTTCTTTAATGTATTTGTCCCTTTACATTTGACTGTTCTGGTGTTCCTCTGTGTCTGCTGTTGGGGATTTGGTCCTCCAGCTCCGCCTTACTTTCTTCTTCTTTTGTTCAGGGTCCTCCAGGACTATTATAAATGTTAAGTTATTCATTTCCTCTTCCCTTTTGTTACTCGTTCCACTGGGGACAGGCAAGTTTTATAATCCATTGTAATCCTTTCATTTATATTGTTCAAATGTTTATTTTTCCATCTGTGTTAATGATAGGTGTTTGGATATTTTCATTTGAGTTATTACACCTTTATAACATTTTATACATGCTAACATTATTATTTTGTATAGATCTGGTTGGAGAACTGGAGCACATGCTATGTGCTAATGCTAATATCTCCCGATTGACAGATTAATAAACGGAGACCGCCTCCAAACCCAGACTTGGTGCTTTGTGGTTTGTCTGATCACCAAATAACACAATGCAGAAGTCCACCGTCACACAAGTCATGTGCCAAAATTAACTTTAAGTTGATATCAATACATGCTAACTAAATGTGGACAATAACAAATGGAACAAATGTATCCCAATCAACTAATAAATGTTTTATTGAAACTAAAGTGTTGTTCTGTCTCTATTAAAAAAATTATTGTGCATAAAAAGAGCTACCGACTTTAGAGTGTGGCCATGGGTTTGGCCATCATAATGAGTGTTTCGGCCCGGCTCAGATGGCCGCAACAGAAAATAGGGAGGACACGACAACCAGAATATTTGTTCAGCCCTTCAGAGGTATTTATTAAAAATAACAGCTTAGGGAATAATGAGCAGCAACCAAAGATGAGCTCCCTCTGCCTGGTTCTCCCCCAGTCATGGACCCGGTTGGCCTCCACAGGTCTCTGCTCCCAACTCCCACAACTTGTCAAGCAATCTGCCGGCGCCGCCTCTGGATCCGACTGGACCTGGATCTTGGCTGGGCCCTGGGTCTTCTCTGGGCCTGGTTCGTGCTGCCTGGATCTTCTCATGAGTGGAACGGTGCCCCTTAAATACAATCCAGGTGGCCACGTAATCAGAGGCCCCTCCCACAATCAAATCAAATCAGACTATTTGCAGATTTTTTTGACGTTGGTGGGCTGTCAGCTTCACTGAGCTGATTTAGCTGGGGGAACCGAATTTCGCACAAGACCGACAGCTGGTCAGCTGCGTCCTCACGCTCGTCTCCATCCTGCTGTTGTCTGCTGCCAGCGTCGTCCACTCGCTGTTCTACGGCTCCACCAAGGGGGGGCGCTCATCTGCGTCAAGAGGAAGAACAAGTGACGACTGACCGACGCAGAGAATTCTGGGAGTTTACTCAGACTGCAGGTAGATGTTCAACTGACGGAGAAAAGAAGAAACCACGTGTCATTTTATTTTTATGTTTCTAAAGCAACTTCAGCAAATCCAACAACTGATGTTACACTGATGGACGTGAAAGAGACCAAATACAGAATATTTATTTAAAAATATTGAGAACTATTTAGTTTTTTTCACCAAACTAAAACTCGACTCAGTGAGAAGATTCCTGGAGATTTTTATTTTATTGTCATAAAGCAAACTATTAAAATAAATGCAGTTAAAACAAAATTATGACAAATGTGCAGATTTTTAATAAAACAAAAGCAAAAAACTAAAACCAAGTGCAACATTTAAACTCTCCTGATTCTTTGGGGAACCTTCATGGTTCCCCTGATGGTTCCCCCTCATGGTTCCCTCAGGGGCAGCTGGTGCTGCATGGGTCCCCGGAGGAGAACAGGCCGTAGACGCTGACCAGAGGGAACATGGCGACGGCGCCCAGCAGGGAGCCGAGCTGCACCACCGCTCCGCACCACACGAGGGCGCTGTGACCTTCGTCCCGCAGGATCACCCCGATGATGATCTTCACGTAGGACAGAGAGAAGATGAAGAGGATCCAGGCGAGCACCTGGACAGAGGAAGGTCACCATCAGAACCATCAGAACCATCTGGACCCATCAGAATCTCCTGGACCCACCATGATGATGGCGCCAGCACTGTCGTTGACCAGCAGGGGGCAGGGACTCAGCGCCGCCATCAGCATTATGTACGACCCGATCCCGGTTCCCAGAACCGTCAGGAAGCCCAGGAACACCAGCGACCTGCAGAACCACAAGTAGCTGTCAGGAACATCCAGAACCAGAACATGTCTGACCCACGCGGGTCAGAATTTTACATACACCCCATGAGGTGAGATGCTTCCAAACAGAACAGTTTATGTTGAATCAATCAAAGCAAGAAGTCGATGAGGAAAAACAAAAACCTGCCATAACGCTTCCTACAGACTTCCGCCAGTCTTCCTCTTGACTTCCTCTGGTCTTCCTCTTGACTTCCTCTTGACTTCCTCCGGTTTTCCTCTTGACTTCCTCTTGACTTCCTCCGGTCTTCCTCTTGACTTCCTCTTGACTTCCTCCGGTTTTCCTCTTGACTTCCTCTTGACTTCCTCCGGTTTTCCTCTTGACTTCCTCTTGACTTCCTCTTGACTTCCTCCAGTCTTCCTCTTGACTTCATCCAGACTTTCTCCAGTCTTCCTCTATAAGCCCCTGGTTAAAAAGCATGCACTTAAAGCCTTTAATATTTACAAAATATTTACAAGATTGGCTTTATGTAAAAAGAAAAAAGAGAGATACGCGAGAAACGTGTATTATTGTTTTAGTACATTTTTAATCCGAGTGATTATATACATGAGGGAAGATGTTCCTGTTGTGAGAAACGTGATAATGGAAAAAGCAGAAAGTCAAAGCTTTTTTGGAGGTGACTTGTGTACTTACATAAGTGTATTCTTATTTGATCAATGATCTCATTAGTTTAGGTTAACGAGGGACAAGTGAACTCAACAGAGAGAAAAAAACGGGACAATGGGATGATGGGAAGAAGAAGGTAGAAGAACGGGGGAGAGAGAAGAAGGAGGAAGCTAATGGAGACTGTTGCTAATGTTTAAGGAGGAAGCTAATGGAGACTGTTGCTAATGTTTAAGGAGGAAGCTAATGGAGACTGTTGCTAATGTTTAAGGAGGAAGCTAATGGAGACTGTTGCTAATGTTTAAGGAGGAAGCTAATGGAGACTGTTGCTAATGTTTAAGGAGGAAGCTAATGGAGACTGTTGCTAATGTTTCCAGAAGTTGAGGTGGGAGAAGGAACTGGATTTTTCGGCCGTGTTCTGGACCAGTAAACCTCCACACGGCGTGTACGGCACCTGCAACAGTGTTTTGGAGTGAAAAGCACAGAGGAGTCCTGCAGCTCATGCGGCGGAGTTCTAGAAGAAATTGGACTCGCGAAGCATCCTGGAAGGAGAGGACGTCCGCTGAGCGAGCAGGTCTGAGTTGGTTTATTGATTAAAGTGACGAAGAGGATTTGCTAGCGACATCGCACTCTAGCTTCATCAGGCCTACAACGAAAACTTTAACCGGTGCCGGACAGTGTGTGTGTGTGTGAGAGAGAGAGTATGGGGCCCATGTGTGATATTGTGTTTAGAACTGTAAATTTTCGGGAAATGTATGGAGTTCTGCTAGTAGCAAAAGTTGAATTCTGGTTATGGTAAAACAATAGTTAAAAGTAATGGTTTTTCTTAAAAAGCACGATGTTAAAGTGAGGAAAACACAAGGGACTGAAAAGAGAAAGTGCCTTATCGGCTTTATTTTATTTTGTGAAACATTTAATATTGGGATTGTGGAGCTAAGGTTTTATTTCTCCAAGTTCTTATTAAAAGAAACTGTTCAGTTAGCTGGTTGTCTGGTTTACATCAAAGGTGTGTAAGGTAATTGGATGAGTAAGGATTTACTCAACATAGGTAAAGCTGCGTCTGCGTGGTATCTACCAGAACTTAACGAACCCAAATAGCACCCCATCAGTGAGTTTAAGTTCTTGTCCCAGTTACTAGGTGACAGAGCAGTGGGGTGCTACACTCTTGACTTCCTCCAGTCTTCCTCCTGACTTCTTCAAGTTTCAGGAAGTGTGGATGACATTTCCTGTTTTTGATGAACTAACAATCTTCAGACTTCTGTTCAGGTTTTGGAGCGATGGCAGCAATGGTGGCAGGTCTTTGTCCCTCGGCTGGTTTCCGGTTCGATCGCCACTCTGTCATCGTGTCTTTGGGCAAAACACTTCACCCACCTTACCTGCTGCAGGTCAGAGCGCCCAGCAGGGGGCGCCGGTGCATGGCTTCCTGATCTCTTTCTAACTATCTAGTAGCTCTACCATCAGCACGTGAATGACTGGGTGACTGAGTGAAGTGTGAAGCGCTCTGAGCGCCTCTGGACTTGATGAAGTCCAGTAGAACCTTTTCATCATTTCAGTCCTGAGAGAAGAAAATGATTGAACGGATATTCGATTATTGATGAGTTATTTGTTCCTGGCTGACCTGATGGAGATGAACATGGCGACGAAGCCGGCCAGCGGGTTGGACACGGCGGCCAGCGCGGCTGACAGGTGGTAGGCGCCGTTCCCGTAGGGCAGGCAGGAGTAGGACTGGACGGACGGCAGGACCGTGTTGCTCAGGGCGTTGACCCAACCCAGAACCATGAAGATGAAGATCAGCTGCTTCTGACTGAAGGAGCTGGAACCCAAGCTGCTTCTGGGTTTGCGGTTCTGGGGCCTGAAGGGGTCCATCATGGGCCTCTGCTCGGCCCTCTTCCGGCTGCTCCGGGAACTCTCCCTGGACCCGGTGGAGTAGCGCGGGTCGGGCTGCTGCCGGGCCACGGCCGGGTGGAGGTCCAGCAGCAGGAACGCTGCCAGGGTCACCAGCATCATGGCGCTGAGGAAGAAGAAGAAGACCTCGGCGGAGAAGTTGGAGGGCTGGTACCGAGCCTCCAGGCGTCCGGTTCCGTGGCCGCTGTGGTTCAGGGACAGGCTGCTGTTGATGCAGCGCACCAGGCCGACGCCCTGGACCAGAGCCGCCAGGGCCGGCAGCAGGCCGCTCAGCCCCTCCCCAATGAAGTAGGAGGTGAGGAAGTGCGGCTGGAGGCGCATCATGAAGGGCAGGAAGGTGACGGAGGAGGTGCAGTCCACAGCCGCCAGGAAGAAGGTCAGAACCAGCAGAGCCAGGCTGCGGGGGCTGCCGGCCACCACCACCGTCTCCTTCCAGAAGAAAGCCAGCAGGAAGCTGGCCACGGCGCCCACCGCCACAATCACGTAGATGACCGCCGCCTCGTTGAGGACGCCGGGCCGGAGGCGGTGCATCAGGGTGACGACGAGCGGCCCGACGTTGGCCGCCTGGATGAGGACGGACAGGTAGGAGGGCAGGTACCATCCCTCTGGGACCTGCGGGACGATGAGAGGAAGCTCCACCCACAGGCCGTTGATGGAGACCCAGGAGCCCATCCCGAAGAGGACGGCTAGCAGGTGGGTGAGCACGGCCATGGCAGAGGCGTCCTGCGGGAAGACGCCCAGACAGCAGGCTCAGTTCTGGTCTAGTTAAAGGCCTTTATACATTGATTTCATACAAGAGTTGTCAGTAAAAAGGTTTATAATAAATATTAAGTCATATTAGTTGATATGACTAATGTACATACAGTCAGAAAATTGATTAGTGAAAACTTTATCAATGCTAAATTTGATTAATGGATTGGGACCAACTACAGTCACCGTTATTTAACTAATATTCAGAATTTCAGTAAATCTGGGACAGATTCTCTGCAGTCAACTTGAAATGATGCAGAAAACTATTTATTTACATGTCTGAGATGTGAAGGTTTTATGTGCTTGAGGAGAAAACAGATCAAACTGTAAGTCCAGATTAATGTGTCACCATGAGGAACGGATCATCCAGCTAAAGGCGCATTGCGTGAATTATTCCCATCTTCTGTTAATATTCACAGATTGTTTGTGTTTTCTTTAGAAACGCTGAGCAACATCGACAGTTTAAACGGAAACCACTCAAAAACATCTCCAGAAAGGTTTTAAAATGCATGTTGATCATCATAGAAGTAAAATTTCAACTGTAAATCATGTTGAAGCTCAAATCTGTTGAATGTTGATGAAAATCCAAACCTGTCGATGGCGGCGCTCTGCAGAGACTCACCTGCTTCTGGTGGACGGAGCGTTTTCTGGAGCCAAAGTCCTGAGCGTCGGGGGTGTAAGTCCCGCTGGGGGTGGCGTCCTGCAGAAAGCCTGGTCCCGATTGGCCGATGGCCGTCTTCACCCTGCAGGGCAGCAGATTGTCGTTCTCGTCGCTTCGTAGAGAATCTGCAGAATTCAGCTAATTCTCCTGGAGCGGATCAAGAGGCTCAACAGAAAGTCTCGTTTTAACGGCTTTGTGGAACCGGCCACAGGTTCAACGAAAGCTCCTCTGACCACAGCGGTCTGCAAAAACATTTCTACTTATCAGCAAATATTGGCATAATATGGAAAATGCCAACAATGCCAAATAAAAAGCATTTATTTTCATTGCATGTCAGAAAATCAGAAGGTTTCAGGTTTTTCTTTGGACTCAAAGGAAAAACTGCATCACGGCTGAAGTTTATTCCAAAAGAACAAAAATGTTATAATTTAGCTGATTTATGGAGGAATGTTGGAGGCCATCAGCTCCACCCAAACTGATCAGTTAATGATTGATCGATTACTGGAGGATAAAGACAACAGAGCAGTAAAAAAAAATGTAAACATTAACATTTCAAATGAAAAACCCAGATTTCACCAAGCTGTTGCTTTATTGTTAGCAGGAATAAACAGGATGGTCTTTTTAAAACCTCTGGAGGTCAGAGGTCAAGCCTCAGTGTGAGCATCTGGCATCGGCTGCTCCTGTCTGTCAGCAGAAACAGGAAGTGAGCGTTGGGCCCAAACAGCCGGGAATCAGACCTCAAAAAAACCCCAAAATATCAAAGATTTCAGTAAAATGTTCCAACAGAAAGAAAAGTGGAAGGTCAGGAGCACGCGACCTTCCTCCTGCTGCCATCAGTCCAGAAACGTCCGGAGCTCAGGAACTGCTGCGCCCCCTGCTGGAGGAGCTGCGGTCCTGTTGCTGCAGACGTCCACGCAGTCGTGGGCGCGGGCGAACAGCTGGTAGACGTTGACCAGGGGGAACATGGCGAGCGCGCCCAGCAGGGAGCCGGCCTGGATGGCCACGCCGGCCCACAGCAGCGCGCCGCGCCCGGCGCCGTGCAGCAGCGCGCCGACTGACGCCTTCAGGTAGGAGAACAGGCCGGTGAACAGGATCCAGGAGCCCACCTGCAGGGGGCGCACACAGGGGACGGCCATGTTTCCTCTGGGTTGCTTAGCAACAGAAACAGGATTTCCTGTCACAGTAAAGCTTTTTATTGATTTCTATTGATCAGCTGTGGCTGAACTAAACTCTTTCTCAAAACGTTTAAATGCTAAAATTTTTCATCTCAGTTGTGTTTTGCATCAGAACCAACATCCAGACCCGGAACATCCAGAACCTTCTGGGTTTTACCCCAACCCCTCTGATGGAGGACTTCCTGGTTTCTGACCAATGAGAGCCCAGAGTTCAGAGAGACACACCCACTCTCATTCACTCCAGTAGCTCTGGTTCTGATTGGTTCTGGAGAAACCGGACCCTCACAGACCCAGAGTTGTTCTGATCCAGCTCGCATTTCCAACATTGCTCCCGGAGGGATGATGCATCGCCATGGAAACCAATTAAATCCTGACTCTGATTGGATTTAATTAAACTGACAATCAAGTGAAAAGTTCTATAGAACCAAGTCCAGACTTTCAAAATAAAGGTGACATTTTCTCGTCATATTTAGCCAAGACCAAGAAGTGGTTCCGGTTCTGAGCGTTCGGATCAACCTGGACTTACCTAAAGTCACACATCCAGAACTTTAGCCGAGTCTGCTAGGCGGCTTATCAAAATAAAAGCCTCCAGAGGAAACTCACCACCAAGGCTTTCCCAGTGAGGCTGGCCTGCAGCGGCGGACAGGGACTGAGCGCCGCCAATGCCAGCAGGTACGCAGCCAACACGCCCGCCGCCAGCGACACCAGGCCCAGGCCTACAGGGGACCTGAAACACATCAGAGGGTCAAAGGTCACGCTCTTTGCTACAGTCCTGACCCAGCCCTCACTCTTTAGGTTCCTTAAGCTCCTCCAGAACTTTTAGAGATTTTTTTTGCTCATTTTTACTCTATTTCTAGAACCTCACATCTTTTATTGTTATTGTGTCACCAGTGACCTTTTACCCAGCTGGAGCTACACAGGAAGTCGGGCCAGAGAGGGTGCAGTCGGTCAGGAAATGGTCCGGTTTGGAGACAGTGGCGCCATGGACTGTCGTCTCCATAAAGGTTGCAACTGTTTGACCTCTGAGCCACTTGGGGCCCTGACCTCAGTCCTGACACCATTTTGTGAATTTCTTTTTTAGCAATTGAACTTTAAGGAGAGAACAGGATCAGGGAGTAAATCCACCTTTAATGGTCAGAAACGCCTCCAGTCTCACCTCAGAACCACGAACATGGCCAGGAAGCAAGCCAGGGGGTTGGCGATGTTGCCGAGGACCACAGAGAGGTGAAAGGTCATGTTACTGTAGGGCAGACAGGAGAAGCTCTGGACGGACGGGAGCACTCCGTTGGTGAGGGCGTTGGAGGCGGCGAGCAGCGCCAGCAAGTAAACGTTTCGTCCTGTCCAGAACCTGGGAGCTGGCGGCTCCGGGCCGACCGGCTCCTCCGGCGCCGCCATTCCTCCGTTGTACAGCCGGTGCGTCTCCTCTCCGCTCTTCGCTGCCTCGGCGCCGTCGGACTCTTGGGGCAGCCTCTCTTGCTGGGAGTTGGTCCGTCTTTGTGTCAAAGCCACGAAGCTCAAGGCCGAGATGGCGAGCATCACAAACATGAACCAGAAGAAGTTTTGGGCAGGAAAGTTCTCCTGCAGGTACTCTGGCTTCACCGTGTCGTTCTTGGTTTTACACTCCAGCTTGCCGACGCCCTGACCCAAAGCCACCACGCAGGGGAACAAGGCGCTGAAGCCCTGGCCGATGAAGAACGTGCGGATGTACTCTGGAGGATACCGGAACATGAACGGCAGGAAGGTGACGGTGGAGGTGCAGCAGACCAGAGCCAGGACGAAGCTGAGCAGTAGGAAGGGGAGCGACCGTTCCGCTCCTGCTATCGGCACCCGACGGGACCAGAAAAGGGCCAGGAACACCGACACCACCACCGCCAGCGCCTGGATGCAGTGAATGGCTACACGTTCGTTCAGGCGACCCGGAGCGCAGTGGTGCGCCACCGTCACCATGATGGGACCCAAATTTCCAAAGGCGATGAGCACCGAGAGGTACGCAGGAAGGTTCCAGCCTGGAAGGAGACGAGAACTGGATCAGAAACCACCCGGTTCTACATTCCTTCACTGAGACTTCAAGTCCACTTCTCTGCAGCTAACAGGAAGGGCGGGACCGACCGCTGTCAGTCTCACACCTTATATGGAAATGGAACCACTGCACTCCAGAAGTGAAGGGGGCGCTACTTCCTATATTATCTGCTGTCTCCGGTTTTTATTTTCTTTTGATATCTGTGATATATCTTCACCTTTAGGAAGGATTTTCACTCTCAGTATGTATTTTAAGTTCTCTATTTTATTTACTGCAGCTAACAGTTTTTAATTCTGCATCTTTCTATGAACTTCTAAATCTGCTCCTTAGTCTCATCTTTTCGGCCTGATACTGCCTCTAGTGGCGTGGAGGTGGTAACACAACTAATATAATTACATTACTAAATCAGAATAGCACAAAGTCTTTATTATTTATTGTTAATTCTGCCATTACTGGAACAGTAAAAGATAAATTATCTTATAAAACACACCATACATTTTCATTTTCTTAAGGAAGTAGAGCTAATTAAATTAAACAAAACCTGAAAGTGATTCCAGTTTCACTTGATGGCCAACCTGTTGAAACTGTGGATAATTTTAAATTCCTTGTGTCGTTCCTGGACAGTCAGCTCAACTTTGCTGAAAACACTTCCTATATCTTTAACAACTGATCTCTTTTAAGAAGATCCAGTGATCTTGGTGTTACCCAACTTGAGGTTGTTGAGTTAAAATGTTAAAACTTAACATTCTAACTTGAACTCAAGTTAAAACAACATTTTAACTCAAGTTTTAACTTTTCATCTCCTCGGCTGGTTTGGTCACATGAGCTGCAGAACAACAGACAATCTATTAATACTTTCAACGGCAGGTATAACAGCAGGTAAAAGGTGGTGAAACCAAAGTCAACTCTGTCTCAACTGTTTGCTGAAAGAACATGAAAGATGGCAGGAATATTTGATCAGAGAGCATCCATCCTCTTTATTCCTCAGTTTGACCCTCTGAGCTCATGAAAGTTTTACTGTTTCTCTCTGGTAACTAAGAACATCTATTAGACGTCATTTATTGACAGAGCAGATTCAGATTTATTTATTTGTGTCCCAAATGGGCAAATGGTGTAACAGCAAGTACAAAAACTAAAACACAAAATATCAAAGATTAAAAAATAAAATAAATAAATAAAAATAAAACATATCAAAAAGACATGGAATACCAATCAATCAATACATAATGGAAAAACCATCAAAGGAAAATTACCACGTTGATAGATTAAATAGTTTCATCTCATTTTTTCCTATATAAACTCTACCAACAAAAAGTCTCAGAATAATATACATGGCACCATAAAAACAAAAATGTGAATTTTTGCTTGTATCTGTTTAACAACTCTGGTTGTTATTCTTCTGTACCTAATTCATTTGTTCGTTATTGTTTTTTCCTCAATTAAATTTCTTATGTATACATTGTAAATTGTATTTTTATTATAGTTGACCATGTTGTTTTTCATGTCTTATTTCTTTAGCTCCTCCTATTACTGATGAAGATATATAGATATTATTTATAATGTATGAAAGTATTGTTTATGTCATTTAATTAGCTCTATATCCTTAAGAAAATGAAAAAAAAATTGTGTTTTATAAGATAATTTATCTTTTACTGTTCCAGTAATGGCAGAATTAACAATAAATAATAAAGACTTTGTGCTATTCTGATTTAGTAATGTAATTATATTAGTTGTGTTACCACCTCCACGCCACTAGAGGCAGTATCAGGCCCGAAAAGATACAACTAAGGAGCAGATTTAGAAGAACACAGAAAGCTACAGAATTAAAAACTGTGAGCTGAGCTGCAGTAAATAAAAGAGAGAAGTTCAAATACATGCTGAGAGTGAAAATCCTTCCTAAAGGTGAAGATATATCACAGATTTCAAAATAAAATAAAAACGGGAGAGAGTGGATATTATAGGAAACAGCGCCCCCTTCACTTCCAGAGTGCAATGGTCCCATTTCCATATAAGGTGGTCCATCCCGCCCTTCCTGTTAGCTGCAGAGAGGTTCTGGGTTCTTTGGTCTGACGTCACAACCGCATGCCGGCTAAAAAAAGACACAAATAAAACAATACTATGCACTTTATTGTCTTCCTAATATAATGGGATTTTAAGTTTTCATGGATTTCCAAAGTTCCTGAATTAATTAGACGGTGGCTTGTAAATATTTGTCGCTACCAGTTAAAGCTAACTCCGCACAGCTTGCAGTTTGCAGCTTTCACTTTAAACAGGTGTTATGCCGAGAATCGCATGCCTGCCGAGAATTGCATCCCCTTCGCGGGAGCGCGCATCGCTCTAAACTCTCGCATATTGATGAGAAAACGGACTGAAATATGACCGAAGAGGAAACTTTTAAAGATATTCGTAACATTATCACGTTTCTTAACCATGTAAGCCCTAAAACGGTGGGTTTTATTTCGCAGATTAATTGAAATAAATACGGTTTTTACACCTTTATTGAGACAAATGAGTCGAACGTTTTTCAGTCACCGTCTTATGAAAATGTTCTCCGCAGCTGGTTTGAAATTCCCCGATTATTCTTT
>CAEFZY010042579.1:0-31695 GCA_903066815.1 Brachyrhaphis roseni
ACTCTGTCTGTGAGCTACATTCAAGAGAGAGATTCCTTTGTGGTGTCATAGTGATGTCATCACTGCTGATGTCATTGTTACCATTGGAACTGAACATTCTATCAACCTTAATCCTGAGAGTTTTACTTCTGGCGCCCACCGGATGTAGCATTATTTCTCTGTAATTTGTAGGGTCTTTGGCCAATCTATATTTATGATAGAAGTTACATCTCTCTTTTAGTTTATTGTACAATATTTAGTAAAACCTGTTTACGGACACACCGTCTGCTATCAGAGAGCTGTTCAATACAGATTGTAATTATGAGTTTAATCACCGGGAGCGACAGGAACACAGAGTTAAGTTTCGTAACGGAATTTCAAAATAAAATCCTAAATATTGCTCTTAGGGTAAATATTCCACCTTAGGCGATGCACTAATATTAGCCTTTACTATCTTTTCCTCTCAGGTTATTGCAGTGACCTGTTGCGCAACACAGTGAATTAACATTAGCACAAACATTAGCATTTCACTGCCCCCCATTAGCATTAGCCTTTTCCCTAAAAAAAAACTTCAGCTATTTTTCTTATTTATTAGCCACGCTTAGTACACTGAAGAGTAAGTCAATGTAAGACAATATGCTAGTGATGCCCCACATGCTACTGACAGCATTTAGGCTAATGTTACCAATTTGGCTCATTTTAACTTGTACACTAATTTCAACATCCTAAATGGCATAAGTCCATATTACTCAACATGCTTGTGACTCTCCACATGCTATTGAGTACATTGTAGCTTACTTTAGCATTGATAACAGCAGCTGTTTGGGTTAGTGGAGTCAGACTGAACCAATGTGTGTTATGGTGAAGTCCTTCATTTAGTCATTCAACACAGCACAACTCCAGAGTCACTGAGGCATGAATAAATTGTCACTAACCTCATACAAAAGGAATCTTACAATTCAGTATTTTCTAATTTGGTTGATGTGCTTGGGGTGTGAACTTTCAGAGATAGATTTTCCAGCAGACAGGAAAAACAATCTCTTTGAGTCCATTTTGATCGTTGTCCTTTTGTCCTCTATTTTTGGTACGGCTTCTTTTGAAATTACGTGTGCGAAGTTGCACCTAGCCGCACTGTAAAAAAAAAAAAAGGTGGGGAAATAAAGCCATCCACATCGACAAAACCAGCATGACGAATCTGTGCTCGGAGAGGCTATTGATTGTGTCACCTCTCCACAGGCCCGGAGCTGTGAGGGCTTTTTGTGAGTCCGGCTCACAGTGAAGGACTGCAGGCACTTGTACATAAAAAGACTCGGTGTATAAAGCAGCTGTGGCTGGAGGGGGGGAAGCTGCACGGTGATACAAGCTACTCTTTTATGTCCTGCTGCCTCCCATCTCTCGCTGTGTCCTACTGAAGCCGTTAGAAATGTCTCTTTTATTCTCTCCTCTACTTGTCGATTTGTAATTATTGCAGGCTGTGCAACAGAACAGGTAGCTGTAACGTTTCTACCTTTTTTTTTTCTTTAGGAAAGCAGTAAAATATGAAAGCAAGTTTTGGGTGGAAACAACCGGCCTAACATACCGACCTATTTCGCCCTGAGCGGTGGCGCTTAAGTGGCGCACTCTCGCTTTAATTTGCTTTGGGATTGGACATGGATTGGAAAAGAATTCCTTTTGTCTATCTCCCTATTATGCTGTTGTCAGAGAGGCTAATTAGCTCTCTTCAAAGTGTTTTACCAATGCCAGCCAGGTGCTTTCACAAAGAGCGAGCTGAACCCCGCAAGGGCCGTGTTCATCCCGACGAAGCTCAAGGCATCTGCTTTGGAGGGCAGTAATCAGCCCGCAATTACAAAGCAACCTCGGCTAATGGGTTTGAAGAGTCCACTTAAAGCATTTACAGTGAGAACGAGTATTCAGTCAGGTGTTGCAAGGTCCAGGTGAAGAGTGATTCTGCTTCAAATAAAAAAAAAACACAATCGGACTTGAAAATAGATTCTAGGTTTTTGTCTTTCATGTTGTGTTGGATGCCAACACATCATGAAAAACTAAATAAAGAACCAGAGTAAGAGATACATATGAGCTGGTTACTGTCATCAAAGTATAATTGAGGATTTAAAAAGTAATATAACTTTTATAAAAAATATTTTTTTACATATTTGTTGAAACTGTCACCATGTCGTGATGGTATAGTATGAGAAAATCTGGGAAAATGTCAAGCTCCTTTGCTTTCTCTTAGTTCTTCCAGGACTAATTAGAAACAACCAATCAGAGCCAGGGGGCGGGTCTTGGCGCTGTCAATAACGGTCTGTTGTGAATGCTAAGGCTAGGCAGCATAGCCACCAATGTTGGCGGATTAACGCTTTTCCTGTAACAGTGAGCTATTTCTTCTTCTGCTGGAAGGAAATGTCATACACTTTTTTGCTAGTATACCTTTAGAAAGTAACCCGATTACTTGATGTCAACAGTAGCTAAATTAGATTACAATCTGCTTCATTAATTTCATGTTACAGATGCTCACAACACTCCCCTCTGCCTCCACCGCTGACACATAAAAATATCAGTTCTCACTTTACTAGAAGTGCATTTTTAACAGTAATGTCAACATTGTATCGCCTGACATTTTAAGTTGAACCAAAAATATTTTGTGAAAAAGAAAAATACATAAAAGATCAAATTAAGACAGTCTTTCTCTCCCTCATTCAGCGTGACCTTTAAATTTCTCTCCATCCCCGCCTGCTCATTCTTCAGGTAAGAAGAAACAGATGTTCTCGGTCGTCATGGTTGAAGGGATCTTGTTAGCTAGGGCACAAAAATATACATTTGGCAACATGTTTTTGAAGATAAGAGACATTGTTGCTAGCTTTGGTGACTTTTCAGACTTCTCCAGTGACTTTTAAAAAAAAATCTATCTACTTTCTTCGATTTATTGGAGACTTCAGCGACGGTTCTGTAAAAGTGAACACAGGTTTGGTATTTGTTGTTTGTTACAGAAGCAGCTGTAACAAACGCTGTCAGCCATTTGAAATACTTTCTGAATATTGCAAGAAATACACTTCAGCTATTTATTTCGCAACCTGCTCCTGTTGTTCCCACTTACTTTTCTTTAACAGCACTAAATGTCTGTGCAGAGGACTCTCACTCCCAACGCTGATGGGGGATTTTTATTTATCACTGCGACCGATAGCTCATTAATTTCTCTGAAAATGCCACCTTGGGACGACTTCAGACTGCCGAGCCCCTGCGATAGTGGAATCAGGTCATCACTCCATAAACTTCCAAATCAACGCAGAGTATACAACCCAAAAGAAAAGGGGGGTGGGGGGACAAACAAAACAAACTGTTCATATGCCTCTCTCACCCATTTGAGTGATGCCGTTAGCTTACGCAGTCTTTTAAAGCCACAGAGGAAAAGGTCAAGCTGACTGAAGGGAAAACGAACGGACTCACTGGTACGGATCTGCAGTAACGAGCATTTAGATGCCTTCTGAACGTGCTGATCGGTATGAACCCCGGGCTGACAGGTTGATGGTGCGGTCAGTCCGTCCGTTCCTCGGCTCGTTTTGTGCGAGACGTAATTATTAGCTGTAAGTCTTCTCCTGTGTTCCAGGTAATTGATGCTCATTTCCCCGGGAAGAGTTTAAATTTGTATTGATTGTCAACTTAAGTGAACCAAGTTTATCGCCCGTCTCTCTTCCTCCTCACTGAGAAATCAATGCTATACTCTCTCTCTCTCAACAACCTGCTTTGCACATATTCGCCATCTTTGGAACTGAAGGTACCCCCCGCCCCCACCACGTCTCCACGCCCTGTTGTGCCTATCTTCCAACCAAATCACAAATCCTCCGTAGCACAATGCCGATTCACAAAGCTCTGCTACAGCCTCTTAACTCTCGGCTCATGAAATCTAATTACCACCCCCACGCACTAATCTGGAATTAATTCACCCTAGATGAAGGTGATTGATAATAGCCAGTGGTAAAGTCACCCAGGTCACTCATCAACACCGACTTCAAAGCCAACGCTGGAGTTGAACCTGACAAATTAGGGCTATATGAGGACGGCTGACCTCCCAGAAACTACTGCTGCAGATGCTGAACTAAAAATGGTCTGGACGCCATGACCCTTTCTCACAAGTCACAGCTGTTTCGTAAGGATCTAAAGAAACATTTGTGATAACTCAAAATACAAGACAATCAAGACTGAAACCTTAAAGACCGTCTCTTTAAAGACCGTCTCTAGAAGCATTTTCCTTTCCGCAGAATTTATGGGGGTACAAATAAGTACTATTTGTACCTTATTCTTAAAAGGTCAGTATTATGTATTTTCCAGACATATAGTGCCATTTTATAGCACAGTCAAAAAACTATGTTACCTTCAGTTGTTATAAAACTGTTGTACATATCAAATATGACATAAAAAAAGACTGACTTCATGATTTAACACCTTGAAATTGGGCCTCTGTCTCTTTAAAAACTCCTGCTCTTTCTAAATCTCCAACAACAGGAAGTCATCACAACAAGGCTCCTCTATTAACCCCTTAACGTTTTTACCACACTGCACTGAGAAGTAGCTCGTATAACAACCTCAGCAGATGCACAGCTCTACCAGGCGTTTGCTAATTGGTGCTGGCTAGTCTGAAGGAGCTGAATGAGCGAGTCATTTATCTTGTCTCTATCTGTTTGGTTTTCTCTGTTTTCTGTCTTTCACTTCATAACACATCATTTATAAGCATGGAAAAAAATATTCAGGATGAAACTGTACTTCTTCTGAGATTAACTATATGACATTGTCTTTTTAAATCTTATTTTGTACTTAATTTTTACTGCATGTTTAAATTTTGTGCCTGTTTTTATGTTAAATTATGTAAGGTGACCTAAAGTGTCAAGGAAGGCGTCTTCAATTAAAATGTAGTCTTGTTATTATTATTTTTATTACTATTATTATTATAGAGCTCATAACATTCTTAATTTAGTTGTGGACATCAACATTTACTGTTTATTTTAATATTCTTCTATATTTATTGTTATTGCTGCATCTGTGGCTGTCTCTTGTCTTTTGGTTCCATTATCTGCTCTCTGTTGTTGTCATTCTTAGCTACATTTTTCCATATTTAAGAAAAAAAAGTGAATAGGTAAATTTCTCACAGGAGTCCAGCCTTTGAGTTGGCATCAGAGATAATCGAAGTTATCTGCGTTGATATAATTCCCAGTTGTTCACGGCAAACTCTGAACCTACTGACTGAGTTTTCTGGAGTTCAGTAAATACAGATAAAATACAAAGCAAAAAAAAATAATAAGAAAATGTTTTACATGTACATATTCTGTAATACTTTATACACAAAAACAGTACTCTTCTTTCAGTTTCTTTTACTTTTGAAAAAAGAAAAAGAAAAGAGAGAGATCACAGAACTGTTGTCTTCAGGACGGTTTGTGATGAAATCCCGTCTCAGCTCAGGCAATAAGGAAGCCAGCGTTCACCACGTTTGATCCTACATATTTCTTTCAAGAAATGAAGGGGAGAAAAAAAAGCAATCAGTCAGAGGAGCATAAGCAGACGTGTGTTGATGAATTCAATTAACCTGGACACACACACAAAAAAGGAATTACCTGGAGGAAAAGTAACACAGAGGTTTTCATGTGATCCTGTCCGGTGTAGAGATTAGTTTTTGAGTAGAAAAGAAGAGCGTCTTCTCCAGAAATCAGCTCAATGGTGAGACGATGAAACAAAAAAAGAGATTGATCCTGCGCAGGAGGTGCAGCACCACACTTCAGCTTTAATGGGCCCTAATGACTCCATTTAAACACTTCATTTTGTCTGGGCATATGAATAAAACAAACTATTTTTATAAGAGGTTTGAGTGAAGGAGACAAGGCCCAATTATAGCCAATAACAGAGCAATAACTTCATGACAGCTGAATTAATTCGAAGAGGGTAATAATGACGCTGGAGCAGATGCTGGAGAGGCTGATCGGATCTGAACAGCAGCTTGACGTGCGTTTGTCTCACTTTTCTGGAAAAAGAATAGTAAAATCTGGAACTTTTATTTTAAAGTAATCAATGAGGTCCTCATACGTCTTTGAATTGCGTGATTCAATAGACGTGATGAAAGCTGTGGTGCTGGCACAATTGGGTCATTTTGAGCTGTTTGTTTATGTTTGACTCATTTCAATATTTCATGTTAGAGACAAAAGCTGTAGTCCTTTCCATAGCATTCAGGATGAACAGGTTTTTGAGGCTGGAGTTATCTTCCCTCAGAAACAGCCATAAATCAAAGGCAGCAGTGATGATAAAGTCACCCTATGGTGATTTCATTGCTCTCAAATCACCATCATGGAATGTTGTGGATGAAATATGAGATCGCCTGGAAGATTTGCTTCCTGTAGTTTTCTTAAAGACGCAGAAATGTGTGAATTATTCTCTCATTAAAAACATACCTGGAGTGTTGCTTTGATTCTTTCATGAATGCTTAAGAAATCCTTTAGTCTCCCACGGCAACCATTCAGAATGCCTAAACACTGGCTCCCCACAAAGCGTCGTCTATTTTCACAAAGCTCCTCCTCGAGTTTCCACCTCTCATAGCTCAGTTCCTACAGAATAGCAGCAGCAGCACTTGGCAAGCACCTGGTTCTTAAAGAGACAGAAGCCCAATTTCAGGGCGAATTTCTTTTATGTTTCCATGGGAACTTTATGAAATGAGTAAAACTTTTGTCTCTACAGTATGATGGATGATATGTCTATGCCACTGAGAGCAAAATGTCTTTGAGTGAGTGAAGTGTGTAAAGTATTTGGGTTCCTGTCACGTTTGCCTGTTAAACCGTTACCACGGAGATGAGACAGTGGTGAGGACATCTATTTCTCTGAAAGGTGTACAAACTCCTCTGTTCAGAGGAGAGGAAAAAAAATGCTTCCTTTTGCTTGTTGGTATTTTGTTGCTCAAAAACAAAATATGATTGTGAATAACTAGTGACTATAACTTAATTAGGGATGAGAATTGATGAGGAATAAGGAATACTGATTACGTCATCAATCTCACTTATAGGTTTGATTCCTTATCGATTCCCATCGAGTTAGGAAATAAATTTAAAATATGCACCATGGTGTATTCCATTCAAACGGAATTAAATAATAAGAATAACTCAGGCAAATGAATATTTTAACAAGAAATGCAACTTTTTGGACTGTCAGTCAGGGGCTCCTTGAATTGACCTAACTTATTCTGCCTACATGACACCCTCGTGCCTGTTCCTAATGTTCTTACTTTATTTAGGCCACATTGAAGAGGTCATACACACACCTACTCCCCTGTTAAGGCCTGTGCAGTCCTGGGCAGAGAGCTACATCTCTCATACCAAAAATAACACCACTAGAGTGAGCTTATGACTAAAAATAAGTATGACCAAATAAATAATGAAACTGAAAAACACAGAAAAAATTTGGTATAAAACAATAGATTCAAACGTTAAAGCTGCAGTATGTAACGTTAATTTAAAAAACTTTGTTTTTTCCATATTTGCTAAAACTGTCACCATGATGTGACCGCATGCTATGGGATAATCTGAGAAAAGATCCGTCTCCTAAATCTATTTCCACCTGCAGAAATGCAGGTCAAAAAACAACCAATCAGAGCCAGGAGGAGGGGCTTAGTGCTCTCAATTAAGTTTGTGTCCTAATGGTGGAGAAACAACTTGTTGGAGTTAAGCTGCAGATGTGCCCTGATCGGTGGTTATGCTAACTAGCCTTAGCATTCACGGCACATTCTGCTACCTGGAAGAAACTGTAGCGCAGTAGAGAGCAAGAGCTGTGTGATGATTGACAGCACTAAGACCCGCCTTCTGGCTCTGATTGGTTGTTTCTAGCTAGCACTGGGAGAAGGCAGAGGATCTCCATGTGTTCGCAGATTATCTGTTTCAGACCTTAGTGACAGCTTTAACAAATATGTAAAAATAAAATGTCTTATTAAAGTTACATACTGCAGCTTTCATGTCTGAAAAAATCTAAACAAAAAACAGAAGGAAGAACCTACCAAGATTTTATTATACCTACTGAGGAACTCCAACAGGATTTTTATGTCTGACCAACCAACCTGGTGGCTGACCACAGACACCAGGGGAAAAAAACTGCATGGTGTCCCTCAGGGATCCCCCTTGTCCATTTTACCCTTTGAGAGATTTTACAACAGATTGGTCCATCATGGTTGAATTTACAGAGCTCACTCTGTTTAAAACATGGATAGACTGAGACCTGTGGGTGAGCTGAATGATTGAGCAGCTCCTAGTTTTCTTTGAATCACTCATTCCAGTAATGAGATGTGGGATTCAAAGAAATGGCAGCCCGCTTAGGGTTTGCTGGTGGGCAGCCGCACTTTGATGGCGGCTGATGAGTGGAGAGCACCCCGAGCCGCTGGGGGGAAGAGTTGGCAGGATTTGGCTCCGTCCAGATGGGGTCTCATCTGGTCCCTTTTGTCCACCCCTCCTCGTTTACAAGTCAGCTAGCCTCACAATGAAGACCCCAGCTACCCACCGTCACTCGAGTCACAACAAATGAGGGCGAGGCGTTGAAATATCAAAAGAAAGGAGATTCTGATGTGACATTTGAAAGTTGTCTGATGGTCGGAGACGGAAAGGTTACATTTTAGATGTTTGAAGCCGAACTGCACAGCAGGGGAGACCCAGATGTGGCAGCGAAAGGAAAATATCAGTCATCTAAGAAAAAACTATGCACAAACAGCTATTTATAGAGTTTCAAAAAAACTGACGGTGATGTAAGTGACGGAGAAGGAAATTTTTCCAAATGCATTTGGCTTATCTTTTATTTTATCAGACATTTAGATTGTGTGATGAAATAGGTTAGGAAATCTACCCAGGGTTCCTTTGCTGTCTGCAAAAGTCTGCAATTGGATTTAAGTGTTTTCCAGTTTTAGAAATGACCACAAGTTCTGTATAGTTATAAGGCTCTAATGTTTGTGGCTCTAAAACTAGTTTTATACGGCTGCACTGACGGTAAAACTCTTTGGAAAGGTTGCAGAGCTCTGGTCTGTATATTAATCCATCATCCACCCAGTGCTGTCCAAGAAGCCTCAGGCATCTTTTGTCTCTTTTCTGTTCATCCAACTGTCCATCTATACACTAGTTTTTCCAATTCTGCAATAAATTCATAATGAACGTTGTTTTTTTAACAATAGATGAGAGAAACTCTGGGGGGTTTAGTGCAGGTTGGTGGAGGACTTTTACAATGAAAAGGTTAGAGAACTTTACTGCGTCTGCTAACAAAATATTAAAATGCTCTTCAGATTAATAATCCTCAGCTTCATAAGAACCGCCACAAACAAAAATTAGTTTGTGTCAGCTAAGCCTGTCACAATAAGCAATTAATAGCACAACAAATTAAAATGAGCTTCAAAATTTACATTAGGATGATTAATATTCGTAGGATTAATATTTTTTGAAGGGCAATTTTCTTTAGAGACATAATCCATTTTACTTATGGTATCGGTTGTGTGTGCTTTTTGCGGTGGGGTGTTTTAGGTGTTTTGGATATTTAAAATGTCTTTCGGTTGCAGTGGTGTGCTCTGTATAAAATTAAAGTTTAACAGTGTTTGAGATGGCGAACGTTCATTACTACACCATTATAAATAAATGAGTTCAAATGGCCTCAAAACAACTACTATTACTATTTGTTGCATTAATTATTGGGATAATTTATTGTTCTCTAACATTTTTAATCGTGACAGGCCGAAAGTCAACCACAAAGTAAAAGGAGAAAATAAAAAACCTATTTTCTAAATGTCAAATTTACCTCCTGCTTAAACTGGAATTTGATTTTTACCGCCGGTCGTCCATCACAATATTTACTTCATTTTCATTTCAACACGTTCAGCCGTTTGTTTCTCCACTCAAGAGTTTTACCAAAAGTTTTTCTCAACTCCAATTTAAGTGAAGCTCCGACTAAACGCTGTATGTTTGTTATCAGCATTTTGTCCCAAGTGCTTACAGATAACACGCCGCAACAGCAAAACTGACTTTTATTTTATTTTATTTTTTTCAAAAACAAATCACAACAACAAATCTTTATGGCGTGATCCGTCCTCGTCCTTTCACACCCACTATGTTTACAAACGAGTGGCGCTCCGGTCCGCCGGGAACTGCAAGGCGGCAATGATTTCCGATGCACAGCCCAACCCTGCAACATCCTTCCTTTGAAAACCCACTGCAACTCGGTGTGTGTGTGCGGGGGTGTGTGTGTGTGTGTGTCTGCGCGCCGAGCTAAACTGGGTTCCCAGTGGACCAGGTCCAAACAGAGCGGGGTTAGCTGAGCTGACTGGCCATGCATACGAGTCAATGGATGCAAATCAGTAAGAAACCTCCACACTGAGCAGAAGGTGAAACCCTCCACTGCTGTTTTCCTCATCTTCAGATATTTTGTCTGCAACCGGAATCAACAACTCCGGTTGCAGTATTAGAGATTGCGGCAGACGCCGAGAAATCTCCCAAAGTATTGAAATGATGGGGGAAAAAAACAAAACAAAAAACATCTGTTGTCTGAGGGAAGTGGTCAGCACTCTTGGACGGCGGAACCTCATTACGTTATTCACACGAGTAATGAGTCCAGATTCTTGTGGAACCAAGCTCGCACAATTAACCTGCTGCCAAAGAATGAAAGTAATCAAGCCGGCGAATCTAAATGTATAATTAAAATGCAAATCCTCTGAGCTCTCGGCAGCTCTAACTGGATTATTTCAAATTACATGTCACAAAAGAGTGGCATTTATACAGTAGGCGTTGCCAAGAGCTCCACATCGCCACAAATTTATATTCCAGGGGAGAGCAGCGGCGAAGACGACTGGAACAAACAGTCGGTTCTGTGTTCTGCACGATCAAATGGGCCTTCTTTTTCTTTTCTTTATGGTGCCTCGTATGGCACCATAAAGATTCATCATTCTGGAATCTCAGTTTGAACAAGAGTAAAGGATCGATTCAATAAAATGACAGAAGTACATTTAATGGAGGCAAATACAGATTATTCTATTTTTAATCAATTGTTTTTGCGTTACTTTCCATTCAGTTTTGATAAATGAATGACATTTAAGCGCTTATGTTGTTAGCTCATATTTGGAACTCTTTATAGATTTTAAGTTTCTTAAGACAAAAGCTAATTTAGTGTCAGCCTACAAAGAAAGACTTCACTGCTGTTTTTATATAAATATTTCAATTCCTAAAGTCTCAAAGCATCCAATGTTACAAAAGTTTTAAAGTTGTATTTTTTTCACTTTTCAATCTGTTTTTTTTTTTTTTTTTACTAAAGCAATAAAGCTTCCATCCTGGCGTTAAAATTTCCTGACGAAATCAAATCTGATCATGAACAGACAACAAGAGCTGAATACCAAACTAAACCTGCATAAACATGGACTTCCCAAGTTAACATGTACTAAAAATGTAACAAAACGTTATTTCTGGTATTATTGCGCACCTTTTTTTGCAACCATTTCTCTCTTATTAAGCCGCTTCATGTTCCCCAGTTCTCAGTTTGTAATTTCAGTTCCTCTCATTGTTATGATTCATTGCATTTCGTGACATTTCTCTGGTTTCTCCTCAGTTTCTCCTTCGTTGTGTCTTTACTTCCTGGTTTGTTTGAGCTGGTTTTAAGGGTCCACTGTGATTCTTTTTGTTCTCATTTTGCTTCTCTTAGAAACTCACCTATAAAGTACTGTGGTATTTTGTCTGGGAGTTTTTGTCTCTTTTTGGTCACTTGAAAAATTTTATTGAAAAAAAAAGGTTCATACATTAAGCTGTTTAATAGATTCAAACATCAAAGGATGCATATTTACTTGGGAGCTTTAGAAAAAGGAACCCTTATGTGAATCGTTTATCATCCGAGGCTTTGTGTCAGCTCCTTTAATGGAAACCAAACAGAACGTTGGGTCGGTTCTGGACTTCTCAGCCATCTGCCGGCGTCGCGGATACATTTTTAGCGTTAAGCGAAGCTCATTTGTCCGTCGTTTGGGCGTCTCGTGGGGGGGAGGGCCGACCCGTGTCTCATCACTGTCATCAACAAATTGAAATGAAGCGTGTCTTGGCTTTTGGGGAGGTAGCAGAAAAGATCAGGGCATTGCTCATTTTGCTTAGCAGATTAGTGGGGTGATGGGACAGGGTATTATGAAGAGTGATGAGCAGCTGGAGGAGGATCACCAAGATGTAAAGAGCTTCATCTTGTGCCTCACTGAGCAGTGAAGAGACGAGGGCCAAACAGGTGGCAGAAATCTCCATCAGACTTCACACAGGCTGAGCATCTTCACTCAAGGGACTCGATTCAAAATCGGCTGGCCAAGTTTGAATCAGCTGCTTCTAACTGGACTGAATGTGAGGGTCCTGGAAAAACATCACTGCTTTTATTTGATGAATGCAGAGTCTGGCAAAAGGGTCCAAACACCTTGAAAAGACCTCGTTTCTGAGCTGATGTCTCGTCAGTTTTAGAATACCAAAATAAAGTATTCTAAAAAAATCCCCAAAAAAGTCTCTTTAAAGTCTTAAAGTCATATAAAATAAAGGAAATGGGCGCCCAACTGCAGTTTTCGGGCAGATCCCTGATACCGAGCCTGAGTTTGATTCTGACAGATACCAATTTTTTTTTTTGTCTGAAACGTAGCAAGAAAGTCGCCGACTTGGCAACTTTTGCTGATTTCAGGTGTATCAGCAAAAGTTTTTTATCATTTGGCTGTGAATCCACACAAATTTGCCGTCTTTGGAGAATAATTTTTAAAACCGGGTTACAGAGTGGATGAATTTCAGAACAGCCGTTTTTTGTTTCCATGTGGTTACTGCCTTTGTTTTTTCTTGTTTTTGTTTTTTTTGTTTGTTTGTTTGTTTTTGTAACAATAACATCGTGGCTCCATTTCTGTGCCACATGCACTCTCACAAATAAATATGGCGGTGTTCTGTATTTTCTGTGTGGCTCTCTGGTTGTGTTACAGCGCCGCCAATTGGCCCGGAGTACCGACTACATCATTTTCAGCGTAGATGCACAATTTTTTTTCCTCACCTACATATACTAAACTGGCAGAGATTCACCCCAAAGGACTGAAGAAGGAGAAGCAAAACATAAAGCAGAGGCCCACGTTTGATTTAAAGGCAAGAGTGTTTGTTCAGTTTGGAAATTTTTGGCTGATTGTGACCAGGCAGGAATTTATAAAATTACCAGCCTTCAAAATAATAAAGCATTAGAAAAGCTCTTGTACAACTCAGTAAGACCAAATGTAGGGAGTAAATCAAATATTTCTGGGCTCATTCCAAACATTTTGTGAGCCACACATCTAATAAGACTCTCCGTTCTGAAGAATCAAAGCATTTACTGTTTGAGAATAACATAAAGCTGGTATTGTTAATAAGAAACCCTGAACAACTTAAGGGTTTAACAACTTAACAATTTGTCCCAATAATATGCTTAGCCAAGCAACATATTAGATCATTTTCCACTTTTACTGTTATTGCCCCATTAAATTAATGTCTTATCGCATCATCAATAAATGCTCTTCTCCTCCGACTTTAGGTTCATAAAGCAGTTATCAAATCCGCTGAACATTGTTTCACAGACAACTCGGATTAGATGGGCAACAATGTGGCAGAAATACATAATAAAAATTCATATTACAGATATTTTAATCTTAAAAGTCATCACTGTTTTGTGATTCAGCGTCAGAGTCAAACTATAAGGAAGACATTTTAATTTCAAGATTTAAAGCAATCATTAACTATCATTTTATTTGCAGCAGGATAACCTGAAACAATCAACCAAATTAATCCAGCAACTTTACTTATCCAAAAAAGACACTTATGATATTCATAAGAGACCAAAACCTTACTGATTCCCAAACAATCAAATCTTATAAAACATATAATTACAGTAGCATAATGCCAATATATATTTCTTCAGAAGAAAATATAAGTAGAACTGTGTATTATTATAAATAAAACAACCGGTACGACTCTACTTCCCAGAGAAAAGATCGGAATGAAAACTAGGACGAAGCAAAAGAAAAAGTTTTATGAAATACAAAAAAATAAGCAAAAATACACAAACTAAAAACATGGTATTATATAATGATAAAGCACATGTAGTATAGAGGGTGGAGTGTCATGGTGGTTCACTAAGAATAAAATCGTGTCTTCTGGTGTTCAAGTGTCTAATTTGCCACCAAACCAAATCATTTGGTCTTGTAACTGAGAAAGACAGTTTATTTTTCCATCTTATACATGTTGAATGTTATATCCATCTAATCAACTGTTTTTTTTTTATAGGTCTGTTGAAATTATCACTCTATTTGCATTATTTTATTTATTTATTTTTACTTTGATGCAAAAAAATAAATTATTGCAACCATTAGTTTGGAAAGTGCATCTGGGTTTTTGCCGTATCTCACGTCTGTTCAAATTGTTCAATAATGCATCTCTCTCTGACTTTACAGAAAAGACTTGTTTGATTTCTCCCTTCACTCGTGGTCACAAAACACCACCAGGAAGCAGAGGAGCAACGTGTGCTCCCTCTTATTGCCAACTGTAGCTGCTCCAGAGTTAAATGAACTCATTTACTTGTGTGTGTGTGGGGGGGGGGGATGAAGCAGACATGTGTGCAGATAAACACCCGGACCCAGGTGCTAAAATCCATCTCCTCCAGCCTGGATTAAATGTGTGGATGTTATCTTCCTGATGTCTAGACAGGTGGCAAAGCAAAGCCCGGGGTCACGCAGCCGACCGCCTCTCCGCCTGATTTCTATACTTCTACCGGCCCGAGGCGCACCGCAGCACGGGCGCCACTTAAGAAACTGTAACCTCCAGCTCTGTGTGAAGACGGCCAACACACAAAGGTAAACAACAACGTCAAGGTCGGCGTGGCCTTATCTTTCCAACAGCCGAGCTGTCTGCTCGAGTCCAGCTGTGCCGTTGTTTGCTGTGTTCACTGCGGCTCGTGTTCGGCGCATCTCTCCTTGTACGTTTTATCAATTCTCCTCCTCCCCCCCACACACAGACATGCACACACACACTCCAATGTTTCCCCTCCGCTTCCTCCGGGGGCAGAGATGCATAATAGATTTGCACTGTTTGTGAGAGGAACGTTCCTCCTCCACAGCGGTTTCACGGTGAGGTTCTCCTCCTCACCGTTTCAGCTGCGACTCGGGATAATTGCCTGAACGTCATTACTGAAACGGACGACGGTTGGTGACGGCCTGCCTTCGCTTTTGTCCAGATTCCCGTGGCCATGCCGTTACTTATTTCTGGTTGAAAATAAGCTGTAAAGAGCAATAACAAAGGTCCGGGAAGACAGGTGGAGTTTATCCATCTGTAGGTTAATAGATGCAGCAGATCGGTGAGCCAGACTGAGATGAGGTAGGGGGTCAGTCGGTGTGTCTGAGTCAGGCTGACCCACAGCTGCTTCCGTAACATGAAAGTGTTCGCTCTGTCAGTGGTGGTAAATATTATTATTAGAGCCCAGTGATCATTATTAATGAACAAGAAGGTACAACTGAGACGATTAATCGGGATTAATCGATTGTCGACAAAATCGTCAACTAATTAAGTAATCAATTAATCGTTGACTAGAATACACAGACTCCAAATAGGAAATTTTTCAGTAATTCAGTCAAAACTGCATACATTTCTTGCATCCAAGACAAAAAAAAATCTTTGTATATAAATACGTTTGACCCAGAACTGTCCAAGAGGGATACTTTGAGCTTCACCAGGTTTAAATTTAGCAAAAATAAATAAATACAAATGAAACTAAGTGCTAACAACAGTCTTTCCCCAGATCCAAATAATGGTTTTCACCCAACAGGGAAACCTCAACATATTAGGCAACACAACGTGACAACTATTAAGCTCTCTTCAAGAATGACTTTAGAGTAGAACGGTTTCCCGGTAATCTCCAGTAGCTCAGTTGAAGAATCCTCCTTGAAATCAAGATGAGCAGTGAAACATGAAGCCAGTGAAGCTACATTTACACAAAGTCGGTTTTCAGTGAAACTGTAACATTTGTTGAGCTCCAGCTGCTCATTTACACCACGATTATAATGGTTTGGGGTTTTTTTATTACCCCTAAAACCATTATAATGGTTTATTTTGTTGTGGCTTTGTCTAATTCAATCAGTTTTTAGTCTGTAGAACGGGTTTGCTAGTTTTTAGCAGTTATAAATATTTTGTTTGAGTTTAGCTTTTTACTAGCTAATAGAGAAGTTTTAGCTTTTTCATAGTTTGGTTCATTTTTAGGTGCAGAATTCAAAAAGGTCAAAGTATTGTACTGTGCTTATGTAGACATCAATAGGGTAATGAAAACTCAACAGAAGATAAAATACTTTAAAAAAAAATGTTTTCACTTATTCTGGAACAACAACTGACTGGAGTTTTCTCCCAACTTTTGTTGTCGCCATCTTGTGGATTAGCGTGTAGCGTAAGAGGACTATGTAGCACCGTAATTTGCAGACAACTGATGTAAACTGCTTGTGTTGAGGGTCTACCTGTCAAGTATCCCGTTTTGTCCGGAAAACTTCCATATTTTACGTCTCTTTCCTGCCGTGTTCCTGTATTATGGCCTCCCTCCCTCTTTTACGGTAGTTTTTCCTGGAGGAGTGAAGGACTCTACAGGAGTTTGTTCTACACATGTGGATCACAATAACAAAAATATAAAACATTGTAAGATACCATTGTGCTGTGTGCGCTACTTAACCTTTTCAGTTTAACATCGACACTTGGTTCAACAGAGATGAAGACGCGGATTGTGTTTAACGCAGAAGCTGAATGGATCCATCAGGTAAAGAAGAATTTGACCTCATGCTAAAATCACAGCACCCCCTACTGCCCTGGCACGCCAACTGCAGCGGCAGTCTTGGCTGTTTCGGCCAAACAGTAACCCGATGTCATTTAAACGATTCCATCTGACCGTCAAACAACATCTGAAAATACCAGCAGTTTCTATATTCATCTCATGGAAACAAAGCCTACCGTTCAACCTCCTGCATTCGCCTGGGTCCTTCACATTCAGACAAACAGACTAACTTTTAGAACATAGTGGATCAGACCACAGAGGGCACGGGTGCCCAAAGTGTGTCCTGGAGGGCCGGCATCCTGCATGTTCTAGTTCTCTCTCTGGTGGTACCAACAACCTTTTCAGCAAGTCAATGTTCTTCTTAGACCTGAACATAAGAAGAACATTTTAATGTTCTTCTTAGAACTAAAACATGCAGGATGCCAACCCTCCAGGACCCACTTTGGACCCCCCCCCCCCCCCTTATCTAGGGCTTGCTAAGGAAGTTGTTCTTCAGATTCGCCACAGTAACTCTTAATAACTGAATAATAATAATTTCGAAAACGATTGCATCTTTAAATTAAAAAGTCAATAGGACTGACTAGTTCTAATAGTTTGCAGTTCTTCTGAATGTTTTTCATGCAATATCTTGTTGGAGAGGGGTTTTTTTTTTTTTTTTAGGGTTTTAAGGTATTTAGAAGCAAACTGTAGAATTTTTTCTTTGCTTTGTTTGTTTAAATAAATTTGTAACATACTAAACAGGAGGCTTCATGCAAAAAAATCCTTTAATTAACGTTTTTATTTTCTGTGCAAAAATAAAACAATTATTTTTACTACACGATAAGCTACTTTAAGTTGTATTCTAGAAGTTTTGTGTTATATATGCAATTGTAAAAGTTTACTTTACTTTAGCATCAAGAAAGATTCACAGTTGGCTTGTAAAAATAGTTGTTTTTCAAATCTTTATAAAAATAGGTTTCTTACCCTCAACAAAAACTAAAGTATCCAAAATGCTGTCGACTTTAATTTTCCACTTACTTATAATCATGTCATGAATAATAATCAAACTGTTGGATTAAAATCAGAAAGTCACTTTTAATGTCACACAAACAAAAATAGTTGCAGCCTTTCAGTCTGAATCTTTAATGGATAAAAATTATGATCACTTTTTCTGCCATTTTGCTGCGATTAATGTTCTAGGATAAAACGTCGGAGTCAAAAATAAACCTGTTTTCTAAACGCCAAGAGGAAAACAAAAATGTTCCTGCTGTGACGGTCTTATTATTTCTGAACAAACAAACTGCTGGTTGGAATTTCACCAAAACGTTTGGTAAGAAAATTAAAAACAACACAAGATGAAAACAACCTAATATGTTAAGTGATGACAAGCATTACTGTATTTCTATATTTAAAGCTGTTGCAGTATTCATATGTACATTTAGCTAAAAGAAACCCCTTGATATAAATAAGTACTTATTATTAAGAGACAAATAATAAACCACAACTAAGCTCAAGACTAAAGTGAACAAAGACCAAAAATGCAGGAGCATCAGGACTTTCCACACTGTTACAGCATCCTGCTGAGATCATTAATACCTGCACTCCTCTGTTCTGATCACAGATAAATCTATCAGAATGTGAGCTAAACGTCAGCGACAGAAAAGTCCCAGGTCAGGTTTAGAATCAGCTTTTCTTCATGAGTAAATTTGCACTAGAATGGGTTTATTATACAGACTTCCGTTATTCTCACAGAAGTTTAATCTTCTGAATTCAGTGGCAAAGAGAAGCTTAAAGAAAAAAAGCTCCACGCATTTTTTGCTTTGCACCAAGAAAGTTCGGGTTTTTTTGTTGTTTTTTTTTCAACAACGGTAGCTTCATTGCCATTGACCATATAATTGCACAATTCGACATTTGGAAAATAAATTTGCTTAATAGAAACATACCATACCTTGAAAAACCTTTTTTTTTTCTTTGATGAAACGATGTAGCGCTGGGATCAGGTGGTTTTTTGTTTTTGGCTGCATCAAAATCGGCTTATTTAGCAAAACTGCATTGGAAACATTATTTCATATAATCAACAACTAGATGTTGCCCCTGGTGCAAACCACAAAGATGAAATTAAGTAGATGGAGGCAAATTTTTTTAAATAATTTTGCTTGAATAAACTTGATCATGAGTGATTTCAGCTGTGTTTCCTATTTTATGGAAATTGTGCTTTTTTTTCCACATTAGCGGAATATTGACAAAGTTTTGTGCACGTTTGTAACGGAAATTTGTGTCAATTAAGTGTTTTTTTTTCTTATTTGTGTTTGTTCTTGTGCTGCAATTCACAACACAATTACAGAGACACACAAAGAAATCCACAATGTGGCTTAAAAATGTTAAATATCAGCTGAACATATCATAAAGTTAGCAATGGAGACGTCTGACAAGACGTGTGAAAATTCACCAAGCAGGACGAATCACACGGTTCTTTTTTTTTTCTATCTTTGGAAAAAATCTCTCCTCACTGCTTTTATTGCTCCTGTCATCTGAATCGAAATATTTAATGGAAAAAGAAAATGTATACTAAACCTGATATATGAATGTAGTGTGTATTTTCATATTAGACCATATGAAATGATGCAGCTTGTGTGGCTTGGAAGGTTTAGTGACGCATCAGTCAAAGCGTTGTCTTTTTTAATATTACATTACAGAGCCTGCAAGGAGAAAGACATCTTCTAGACTCGTCTATTTAAACTTGAAGTGTTTTGAAGGAGAGCAGAATGACAGATACAGGCCGATAATCTGCAGAACATCTTTAATGCCAACTAAACTATTCAGTTTAAAGAGCAAAGCGGCTTAAAGAGAAGGTTTGTTTTGCAAAGCATAAATAAATCTCCATCTCAGACATGCACATCGTTTATTTAAGAAGTGTCTATCAATCTTAGAATAGCTGAAAGCTGCCTTAAACAATATTATCCAGCTCAACGTTTACTAATAAAAAGAAAGCAGGGGAATCCTCACAAGGCCGCAGACGAAAACTCAAACAACTGAGGCAAATAATTCTTTCCTTTCAACTAAAAGATTCTTGGAATATAGTGGAGTGTGAAGAATGTTAAATGACTGACGAAACTTTACATGTTTTTTAAACTGTGGTAAGTGTTTGAAATCACACAACTCTTCCAGATTCCATCTTATGGTGTAATTAGATCACTTGTCATTGGAACAACATTAACATTGTAAGTATGTTCTAATGAATCATTTTCAAGTTTAGGGAGCAATGAGCAACTTGCCACTGGCTTTTCCTCAGTGTATACTGTTTATAAAAAAACAAGTCTAGGCAACAATATAGTGTAAGCCTTGGAAAAAACGATGGGAAAAATGACACACAGGTGTTTGCTACAGGTTAAGAGTTTAATATTGCTTTAATTTGCTTTAATTAAGCTCGTTAGTTAAACCTCATCTGTTATTAAGTTGCAAATCTATCTCCAAAATAGAAACTTTTAAATGGTAAGCAACTTTCTGCTAAATATCTAAGGTTATCTTTTACAGGCAACTTAAATTTTACAGATTCATTTTGGTCTGTCCAGTTATTTTGAGGTTAGAAATCATAGAAAATTAGGTTTTATCAGTTTCTACAAGCACTAAATATTGCTTATGTTTCGTCATGCTTGGATAAAAACTCAGATAGCTTCTGATGGATTTTCTTGTTTGTTTGAAGTCTGGTACAATTTCAAATTTCAAACTTCCTATTCTGTATTATGTCTGTACTGGACCAAAAAGTTGCAAACGTAATCTTTCAGTGCGTCTTCGCTTAGTTGAAAGCATTTATACACTAAAGAATTATCATTTAAAAAAACAAATCTGTGCAGAAACTAGGAAAAGAAAAAGGTTTATCCACATTTTGAAGAAGCTGGATCCTTTTCATGAGGAAAAACTTCAAGCATTCCCAAGACGACGGATAACTTTGATGAAAGAAAATCAAGAAGTTTTTATATTTAAACTAAAGATTTGAGTGCGTGAATGTTCAAATCTTTCAAGAAGGACTAGGCTGCTGCTGTCGAATATGAAATTTTAAGCACAATGATTTCATTGATCTGGAAAAATAGCCCCAGCATCGTCAGACTGAGTGTGAATCAATCAAGAAAACAACGGAGTGACCATGTTGTTTACAGCTCATAAGCTGCAGAAGATTAAGTCCCATAAACAAAGAGGTGTCATTAAAACGGAGAGCTTTATGTGCTGTAATTGTTGGAGCACTGATAAGATTTGAAGTTACAGGGGAGGGGTAAAGAATGTTTGTGTCATCAGATGTAATTTAGACACTCCCCTCTCTAAAAATAGAAAAGGCTCATTAAGTCTGAGGTCAAAACCATAGAGATCATTAAAGTGTGAAAGCAAAACCTCTATCAGAATTAGTTTCTCCACCCCCGTTCCTCCTCTTCCTTCGCTGCTCAAAGCAGCATGAAGCGAAGATACTATTTTTATGGAAGCAGCGAAGGCAGCACCGTGCGCCCATCCCACCACGGACCTTTTACTACAACTTCCCCAATTAACTTTAATGGCCTGTAATATAATTTTATGTGTTTCCACTCTATTTTCTGTACCATTTCTATTTGAGCCCCTTCATGAATCCATATCACACTCCCCTCCAAGACTTCAGCATCCTCGCCAACTCCTCCACCACCATTCCTCTCCCCCCGTTTTCGCCTCTCCAGACACAGTGTCAACAGTTCAAACGGATTGCTCATGCAGCCGGTTAACCTTCTCATCCCATAAAACGTATAATTGGTTTACTATAGAAAAAGGAGCCCTTTTCCATGCTAGGCATAATCCCTCGGCTTGATTAATGCTCCTCCAATCAATCGGTGTCTGGGAGGCCCGCCCCTCCAGTCACATCCTGTGAGGGGGAACAGCTGGACTCTCTAAAGGTCAGAAATTGGGGGGGACCTGGGGTCAGAAGAGCTGATGGATCAACAAGGAGGTTTCAGTCGACTTCTGCATATTAAAACTCCTAACATCATCCTTAAGGTCGTCTCTGTTTTTCGGTGTTTTTGCGAATCAAACCGTTTTGTCAAGGGACGATGCTGGAGTGTAATAATCTGTTGACTTGAATCTAAGTCTTATATCAGCTTTAAAACTGAGTGCAATATTCATGAAAGTTTCCAGGTTGCACTGACAACAACACCCTTCAGTAGGAACAGTATGACTGAGTGAAGAAGACTCAAAGATAGGCTTGTCAAGATAAATTTTGCTGGACGATAAATCGTCCCAGAAATAATTGCAATAAAAGATAATATTGTCATTTTGAGACCACTTTCAACTTATTTAATAATAATAGTGTGGATCATTCTAGTGTGGATCATTTAACACTAGAACTGCACAATATTTTAAACATCCAAAACAAATAAAACAGCAGAGACAAATAATTTAAAAAATCAAAAGGGATTTTAAGACTAATACTGATCTTACCATTTGAGTATTAGTCTGATACTGATAGAGATTTGGTATCAATATCAATGTTTTGGATCAATTTGCCTACCTCTTTAAAAAAGCTGAACGAACAGGAGACGGGAATCTGTTGTTACTCTGCTGAACCTGAACTGGACAAGAACAGATGGTGAAGAAATAAACTTGACTGTGTTTTCCCCTTAGACGTGATAAAAAGTCAGATTAGGTGGAGAGTTTCTCACACTGAAGTTCACTAAAGTCCAATGAAGTCTGGATAATAAGAGCATTAATATATTGTATATTAGATTGCTGAACGTTAATTTTTATGTCAGTAGAAGAAGACATTGACAAAATGTGTTTATTGCTTTCATAATTCATTATATATATTATGTTTTTGTGACGTAAAGCACTTTGAACCTCCTTGTTGTTGAAATGTGTTATAAAAATAAACTTGACCAGAAATAATTTTTTTGTTTGAGTTAGTTGCGATGACTAAATGACTGCAGATAAATAGATTCTGAACGGTGCATTTTTTTTTTTTTCTTTTTACCATTATTATTGTAAACTGTGGGGCCTTCAACATGCTCAGAATTACAAACTGCTTCCCGCGGGACAAAGGTTAAGCTTAGATATAGCAACAAGGGGTGAAGGTTAAGGCCACAGGGCCGGGGATTGGAATAGGCTCTCCCCTCAAATGGATATTGCAAGACTGCATCTGTGTCTGTATGTTTAATGCTCAGAGTGTCCCATGTGAGTCAGTGAATCCATACATTTTGCTCAGATAAAGAAAAGACAAAGACCGGAGAAAGCAGCTCATTTGGATTAAATCACTGCGAGACGTGTGCAGACATCCGGCTGAACGAGAAAAGATCCCCCCAGTGTATTGCTCTTGTAATTTTCTCTTCAAACAGGAAGCACAATCATCTTCACAGCAAACGCCGCTGAAGGGTTGGCGCTCCACTCTGAGCAGATTTGAATAAGTCTTGGAAATTGACATGGAGTCCGCTGTGATGCATGAATATCAATGTCACCTCTGACGGAGTAGAATGGGTCGGTGGGAAATATCAATTTATTATGAGACCTGCACTGGGACAAAACATCTCACTTTGAGCATACGCAATGCTCCCCGTGCCCAACCCCTCCTCTACAGAGCTTACCTTCACCAAACGCTCCGATCAATACACAATAATACAACTGAGACGAAAATGATCGGCACAAGTCGTCACCCCGGGAACTTTGAATAGGTGATGAATCACTACAATGGTAAAATATCTGATGAATTCATTAGCATTTCATTGTATAGTATTATAGTCAGGCTCAGAAGAAAAGTTAAATTTTGAGAATTAAAGTCAAGTCGGATTGTTACAAGAATAAAGCCACAATATTACAATAAAACTGTACAAAACTAAGGGGGTAATAATATGAAAGTAAAGTCAATATTTTGAGAAAAATTACAATAGTCATATTACGAGAACTCATGAGAATAAAGTCACAATATTATGATAATAAAGTTGCAATATTTTGAGAACAAAGTCGTATTACAAGAACTTGTACAAGAATAATTATAATGTCACTAGACAATATTACGATAATTAGGTAAAACGAGATTAAAGTCCTAATAATACAAGAATAAAGTCATAAATTATACGAATACAGTCATATTACCAGAAGAAACTCACACAAGAATAAAGTTGTCATACGGGAACAAAGTCGCAATATTGCAATAATAAAGTTATAAGAGAATAAAGTGAAAATAATAAAGGAATAAAGTTGTAATAATACAAGAATAAAGCTATGATATTAGGAAAATAAAGTCATATTATTGCCGGAGTAAGGTCACAGAGAATGAAGTTAGAATTTTACAAAAAATTCCCCACGAAAAAATGTTTTTAAATCAGAATGTGGAATGTTGAGCATCTGGTGAAGTTGTACTTTATATCAGTTTTACAAATGAGTTCATCTTTTAACACATCAGGATCATATTATTATCAGCAGCAGGACTTGGAAACAAACACTGTGGTCACTTCAGGTCATGACAACAGTTGAAGTACTGCTCTCAAGACGACTTGTTTTCTGATAATATTGCATCTTTACTGTCAATATCATGACTGTATTCTCGTAATTAAAAAAAAAAAAAAAAAAAAAAACGAGTCTGTCAGTCTGGCCTTGAATGTCCACTTTGTGGCATTCAAAGTGGACATAAACCACGCTGCCCATGTGTCTCGTCTCCAGTAGAGGATGAAGGATCCTGTTCCTCTCCACGTTGTGACGTTCACCAGACAGGGAAGCTGACCCCTCTCACCGTTTGTGAGCTCAGATGGACTGTTAGGTAAACCTGAAGATGAGCGGCTCATTTGTCTTTCAGATACATGAACGGTAATGACTCCAGACTCCTGCAGCAACGCGGGCAGTGATGAATCATCTCGCCAGTTGTTTGCTGCAGATGTTTCGCAGCGATCAGTTCGCCGCCGCTCTGCTGCCTCCCGCCTCACCTCCACCAACTTTCCGCAGGCTGTCGCAGCTTATCGGATGGTGATTTAGTTAAACTTGTAAACAACAACAACAGCCATCTGTCTCCATCGACTTTAATAAACGCCCGCTCCTTTATTCATAGGGATCTGGTGCGCGGGGCAACGCGGCGCTCCGTGGCGGCGTAGTGGGGATATCGTGGTACGGCTTGGCGTTAGTATGCACACGCATGCTTCCTCGACACGCAGACTCACTGCGACAACGCTGCAGTCAGACGAGGAGAGAAAATGGTGAAAAGCGAGCGGTGGGGAGCGCGTTGAGGGAAGAGAATGGGGAAAGAAAAGTCTGCTTCTGAATACTTTCGGCATCGTTATCAGGTCGGCGTATGGAAAAGTGTTGCCATTAGGAATAAATATACATAAAACAGCTCTTTAAATGAGGCTCTGCAAGGTGAGTGGAATAAATATTTCACACGCAGAAGCAAACTACTTATTTGTAATGGGCTCTGCAGTGAGAACTGGAAACCAAGCCCCTTATTGAGTTGTTCTTTTATTAATACTTTTTAGCCAATGGACTGTGGAATATGCATGGATTAACCTGCCCTTACCTCTTCTTATGCTAATTGTCAATGACATTTCCCCAGCCTGGCCCTTTTCCGCCCTGGACCAGAAAACCCACCAAATATCAGCAACAATAAAATCCATCAAATGAAGCAGTAATCCTTCCTGAGACATTAATATTGTTCAATTATCTGCTTTTTTTTTTTCTTTCATGCTGCAGTGTTGACCCGATATCTCGCGAGTGATTTTGTCATCGCGAAAGGTTTGACAGTCAGGCACTCTTTGTATCTGAAAGGCTACCACATCCATCTTCTGCCCATTTATCACTCCTGTCTTCTTTTCCATAGTCGTCCATTCATCTATCAGTCCATTCATCTCTCCATCCATCAGCTCCGGTGGCCTTTGTTCCACGTTTGAATCCGTCTGTCAGGGCCCCCGCGACGCCCCGTTGCTGCAAATACACAGACATCTCATTTGAACCGCTCACCTTTGTCAGATTGCCTTGAGATCTACGATGCTTGTGCCGAGTTCCCCGAGAAAAAACTTTTGACAGAAAACTCTTAGGAGAGAATAAATTAATCCTTACAATATAACTGAGAAAGCACTGAACTACGATGAAAGACATAAGAAGTAGTGATGGATTACAGGTACATAACATTAGTGGGAAGTTATAAAACAGCAAATGTGGGTACGGTTTGTTCCAGAGGCTTTTCTCAACTTTTAACCACATTGAACTTTGTCTGACAAATCTGTGAGAAGTTTGGTTTTCTCCATCCCTGCACTATTGTCGTTTGTAGATGTGCAACGGTCCTGAACAAAAACAACCAATTAGAGCCAGGAGGAGGGGCTTAGTGCTGTCAATCATCCTCATATACTCGCTGCTAAATGTGCTAACGTTGGAGAAACAACTCGTCATGACAGGAAAACCATTTATCTGGCGACAGCAGTAACCATACCAACTAGCTCGAGCATTCCCAACAGGCTAGCTGCAGCTTAGCAGAGAGCAAGAGGAGTGCCAAATGGAGGGGCAGGGACCCGTCTCCTGCCTCTGATTGGTTGTCAGAGGAGCGCAATTTTTTCGCAGATTACCCGTCTCATACCATGCTGTCACAACATGGCGATGTAAAAAAAAAATATTTTTATAAAGGTGACATACTGTTGTTTTAATTGGAGCTGCTAAGGCAACACAGAAAGCATCACCTCCACATTTCTCAACCAACTGCACCTATCGCAACTATTATGTAAAAAACACACAAGAAAGCCCAACTTGCTTTGTGATCAAAACTAAGGGAATCGATGGGTTGTTGGAGAAAGAATAAATAAAAAGCAAAGCTAACTGGATTTCCTGGCTCCAATACAAGCCAATTAACCTTACACTGAGGCAATTAACAGAGAATGGAGTGGTTCAATATCACAAAAGTGATGCCCCAAGAAGGTATTTACAGAATAGTTTATCTCTATTGAGCTGCATGGTGCCAGTCTTAAAGAAGGCAATTTGCTCAGCCCGCTTAGTAACCAGCTCCAAGCTGATCGATAAACCTGGCCTCGTATTATTATTTTTTTTTAATGATGATTCATGTCAGCGTCCTGCCCCCGCACGTGGATGCTCGTAACCTCTCTGCATGTTAATAATGACTTTCCGAACAACGGGGAGATGTAGGTACAAAGCATCATTTCATACGCCGCTCAAGAGAGGTATGCGTGATTAGGGAGACAGATGATATAAGCGCCAATCATCTCCCACCCACTGCAGCCATTAAAACAGCATGCACCAACAATACATCAGTGCTAATTGGATGCAGAATGTGACCATAACGAAACATTGCCCTCCATCAATCATTGATTCTGTCTTTGAAGCGGACTTGGGTTGACCTTAAAATTTGAATCATGGCGGTGTCTTTTTTTTTTCTTTTGTCAGCCACTTTAAAAAGGTGAGATAGTAAAGATGTTTTCTTTTTCTTATTCAAATCGTTGTCTTCACAGCATTTGACTTAAATTAGCCGCAGAGAAAAGTTCAAGATGTAGCATGCAGAGTCCGGGTCCGTGTGGATCGTTATGGAGAACTCTAGAAGCAGGTGTGTTAATAAATTGTGCGAGAACCCAACATGATAATAATTAATTGGTTCAAGTCAATATTATCTGTGCTAATAATTTAACACAATTGTGTTCCCTTTGTTGTGGAAAAAACTATTTTACCAAGCACTGTCAGGTGAAATCACTCAATCAGGTTTATTCATATATTGTTGACAAAACAGAGAGCTTATAGGACAATCAATAAGTGCATGAATTTGAATCATTAGACCTCCCTAACACATGACATTTATAAATTATTTCATTTTATGTTGCTTATGTTAATGAGAATTTAGGTTTTACACTAATTTTAATCCTAAATTGAATTTTAAGTTTATGTAATGGTAAGTCATCCTCTTATAAAAATCTAATTAAAATTTAATAGAACCTCATCCTCTTTGATTTTAATATAACCCATGTTATATTATAATCAACAAGTAAAATTTTAATGTTGCTCCATCTGATTCTAATGTGGACACTTCAAAATAAAACAAAGCAATTTCAAATTTAACTTCATCCTCTTGGTTCCTAAATAAACCCAAGTTATAAACAACCAAGCAACATCTGACTTCATCGTCTTTGGTCAAAGTTAAACATATGAAAAAAAAAAACAAGTAATTTCTGAAGCTGATTTTCTCTTTCAGCGCATATTTAAGGATAAAAAGAAAGGAGAGGAATGTTATTTTGTGAAACAGGCATTTTTGTTTTAAGTAAAGCACAGTATTAGGAAAGTCATCCTAGTTATAATTATAAAACAGTGCATGAAGTTACAAAGCATTCATTGGTCATTTAATTTCTTCAAGTTGGTGGTTCAGCGTTAAAAGTTATACAGTTGAGTTTTAATCTTTATGGAGTTAACTAGGGGTTTTTGTCAAATCAATTTTTTATTCTACTTTAGTAAAAATCTCAATATGCATTACACGTTTTTTTTTTTTTTAACCCTTCACTTTTGATTTTATTCACATTTGAACTCTGTTGTTATAGTCTAAAGTTAGTATATTATGTAGTTAATATGTCTAATCTAATTCTTAAGTTCTTATTTTAATGTGGTAGACAACTCTGTTGTTGTTTCAGATTTAGAGTTGTGATCTAGATGGACATTACAGACAAGTCTTTCACAGTGGTTGGTGTGGATTCAGGTTGTTCCTTCCTGGACTTTAGCAGGTGTGTTGGTCACGAGTTACACCTAGAATAGCCTCTGGAACGACCTCTAGAACGACCTCAGGAATGGCCCCTGCCAGTGTTTGGAGTTCCAGTGCTTCCTCTGAAAATCCTTCATCACGACTCGTCACCTGGTCCGATGGCTGCAGCAGAACTTTTCTCACTGTCTGTGAGGCTCGACAAAGCATAGTGGACAGGTTTTAGCAACAAGACAACATAAAAAGAATATTTTATTACTTTTTTCATTAAAAAATTGTTTTTTTTCTTTTTTACTTTAGTTGGTGAGAATTGAGCAAAATCCGATATTTGATGTTTAAAAGCTGTATTAGATGGAGGATGTTTTAAAGGATTGTACCATCTCAACATCAACAAGTGTGAAAGAGGGGCAGGTTACTGCCGAAGGTGCATCAGCTTTATCATTGCCATTGGCAACCAAGTCATCATAAGCAGCAGAACCAAGCCATCTCTAAGTAATATGCTTGAATTCAATGGGTTTCACATCTTTACCAGATTAGTAGTTATAGTTGGTGCTTAAGTCAGATAAGCTCAGTCTTTTAGGTAAGCCTATTAATTAATTTAATCAATTTAAAATATTGTGTAACATATTATGTGACATTGGGGATCAATCAGCCAGCATAGCATCCCATGATGCATTTCATTAAAAGGTTCTTTACACTTCCAAAACAACCTTTGTTCAGATGGCACATTATATTGTGCATTATTTCATAAATGAAGTCATTAGGTGTTTACATTAAGTGATTTCCAAAGGAAAAGTTAAAAGTGCTTAGGAAGCTCTGAGGTTGCCTGTTTGGTTTTGTTTTTAAGTAAAGAGAAAAGATTGGAATCTACAATATAGTTAAAATTTTGCATTGGTTTCCTTAACATTGTTATATGTCATTATGAACATTAATTTCTACAAACAAATTCCTTATTATTCTACAAACTAATGAAAACCATAAAAAGCATTTAAACTGTTTTATTAACTTTCAATATTTAAATACTAACAGTAAAAATTTCATGTTTTAGACTGCTCGATTATTTTATAAATATCTATTCATTCTGGTAAACACGGTGAGGTTTTTTCCTTCTTCCTAAACTCTCTGAAACTCAAAGGGAGGGGTGATAACGTTGAGCATTTATTGGAAACTAAAGGCGGAAACAACCAAGTTGGTGGAAGAACCAGGAGGTGTCAGTCTCAGACTTCCTCCTTGTTAGGATTAATGCAGAGCAAACTATAATTTTAGTAGTCAAAGTATCAACAAAAAAAAATAAAATTACCATCTTGAAAATAAACTGAGATCTCAAATCATCTCATGCAATATTCCTTTAAGAACTTACATTTCTGAATCAATCAGTTAAATTTTTTTTAGTCTAGTAAACAATGTTTATTTACACAAAACATACAAACAAACATTCAGTCCAACACGAAACAGACACAAACAAACATTGCTATCAGAATTTGGAGTCAAAATATCATCACAGTCAAACATTTTGTGTATATTTTCTTAAATTGAAATGATCAAATTTACTGAAGCTTCAACATTTTCTCAATTTTCTTTTAACATATTTTAATGTTTGAATTCAACTCTAATGTACAGAATCCTGTTTTATGTTTTAAGCAATGTGTATACACATAGCTTAAATTACAACAACAATTGGTTAGGATCACTCAATCAGGTTTATTCATATATTGTGCACAATACAGAGAGTTTGTAGGACAATCAATAATGAAGCAGGTCTGGATGAAAATCTCTACCAAGGATAAGGAATTCAAAACACCACACCTTTCACAGATATTTTTTTTAATTATTGTAACACAACTATTGTCCTAATAGCACAGGACATATGATAAATTGAACACAAAATTTGTTGTCCTTATACAGACTCATTCTTGTGTTAAAACAATGTTGTAATTTGACTGAAAAAAAATAAAACTCCATCCGTCCATTGTCTTCCACTACAGCATAAGCAGAGAAGCCCAGACTTCCCAGGAGCTCTGGATCCCTGAATCCAAAAAAAAATTATATATATATATATATATATATATGCAGGTGACTGTATTGTTCTAGTCCTGGTTTTATTCAGAATTCTGCTGAAGGAACCTTGGAATTTCAGGTTCCCCACGATCGAAGTTGACAACGCGAGAAGAGAAAGTAGTTTGATGCCTGTCCAAGAGAAGAACAGTTTCACTGAGTCTGGCTACTCACCAGTCGAAATTCCTGATGCTGTGCAAACCAGAGTTACTTTTTCTTGTCACTGAGTTAAATAAAATAGCCCTTAAAATGTTCTAAGTATCCAGTTATCCTAAAGCTAATGGCAGCTAAGCTAAATGTAGACCAGGGCTCAAGCATTCCCATAACAGCTTTTTCTGCTCGTCCAGTAAGCCGTAGAGAACCACTGATGCTTAAACTATTAATGTTGTTATTTACAGTGCTTCGGACTTAAAGAGATCATGTAAAAAGCAAAATATTTGATTTTTGGGCATCCTTTAAGTCGTCCTTCTTGTATTCCTAATTTAAATAATCTATCAGTGTGGTAATTGATAAACAAATTTGAAAATATTGTTTTGGAGAATTGGTTTTAAATTACACCCGTATAATTTTATATACTATAATTCTTACATAAATAAATTTGGCTGACGTCAATACTGGCGTTTTGTATCAGAGCTGTACAAAATCTAAAAATGGGAGATCAGCCAAGAAAAATGATTAGTACAGCTCTATTTTTTAATTTGGGTTAATCTACAGACTTAAACAGTAAATAAGATAGTTTCCAACACCAGAATCTTTATCAGAAAAGTTCCACCATCTTGCTTTAATCCACATCCTCCTCAACTGTATCCATCTTCAGGTCACAGATACAGGTCAAATCATCTGTCTATTAGAATTGACCACAGCAGAAAGTATTGGAATCCAGTGGCATGGCATTGTGAGGGTGTAAGCACACTTCTGTCAGAAACATTACAGTCAATAGAGCAGAATCCAATAAGGGTAGAGTCAAGGATCTGATAACCGCACTGGTCCAGGGATCAAATGAGAAGTCAGAGGTCCTGGACAGAGACATTAAAAGCTGAGTGAGTGTGAAGAAGAAACAAATTGCCACCAGATTTCTGACAGGTCAGAGGTTTCATTCTTTGGTGAACAGAGATGAAAATATCCATCCTGATCCTACACTGAAAACACTTGATTATATATATATATATATATATATATATATATATATATATATATATTGC
>CAEFZY010042581.1:0-21490 GCA_903066815.1 Brachyrhaphis roseni
GATCTAGAGAAACTCATCCATGCGTTTATCTTTAGTCGCATTGATTATTGCAACAGCCTCTTCACATGTCTGTCCAACAAATCAATCAAACAGCTGCAGCTGATCCAGAACGCTGCTGCTCGTGTTCTCACTAAAACCAGGAAGATAGAGCACATAACACCAGTTTTAAAGTCCCTACACTGGCTCCCTGTAGCTCAGAGAATAGACTTTAAAATACTGTTAGTTTATAAATCACTGAATGCTTTAGCACCACAATACACTAAAGATCTGTTGTTGTTATAACAACCATCCAGGCCTCTCAGGTCTTCCGGTTCAGGTCTGCTCTGCATCCCCAGAACCAGAACCAAACGAGGAGAAGCAGCTTTTAGCATCTATGCACCACGAATTTGGAACAAACTTCCAGAAAACTGTAAAACAGCTGAAACAGTGAATTCCTTTAAATCTCGACTAAAAACCCACCTGTTTAGGACTGCATTTGAAACATAATCAATTACAAATTTAATGATAGAACTTGACTTAATGTAGTTTTTCATTATTCTATGTTGCATGACTTTGTATTTTTGTGTTTTTATGATGTGAAGCACTTTGAAATGCATTGCTGCTGAAATGTGCTATACAAATAAAATTTGATTTGATTTGATTCTCTCTTCTGTTAAGATACTCTGCTTCACTGTATTGAAGTTTTGTGTCATTGTTTTTCTTTCAACTGTTCTAAGCAAAAACAAAAAGAATAAAATGTACTGGATATTGACTAACCACATGAAGGGGTATTCATAGCTCTCAATAGACGTTACATGTCTATGAACTTTGTAACTGGCAGTCATCTTGGCAGGCAGTTGCTATGGAGTTGCTATGACAACGATGAACAAGCTACAAGCTTAGAGCTAGCTCTCGTTTTGTTCCTGTAACATAAACAAAGATATTGCAACAATTACTCAATTACAATTTTTGAGTAGTCTAACCCACCTCTATGTAATACTAAGATAAATCTGACTGATTTACTTTAGCGCTTACTGCCAAACTAGCAAAATTAGCAAGGCTGATGTAACTTTTACCTGCTAGCTAAGACAGACATGTAGCATATGTGTTTGTTACTACATTTACTTACTCTGCCAGTCACCAGCACCTTGTTAGTCACACAAAGAGTTTGTTTGTCCTTTACAAACATTACAACATTTGTCTATTTTGTACATACTCTTCCTGTTCACTAAGTAGTTAACTATTTCGTAGTAGGAGATCGGAGACAAATTGTCCACCATCGTCTGACATATTTTCCTTCTCCGTCTCATAAGGGTCGATCTCAACAGTAGTCATTTTGTTCATGTATCTTTCTCTCACACATTGGTCAAGATATTTTCTTCTTGTTGGTCTCAAACTGCATGCACTTGCCTACCAAGATGGCGGAGATCACTTCTGCTTCAGCCTTGAACTTTAAATACACGTCAGGATTCATACAGTCCACTGGAAAGACAATTGTAAAATATTTTTTTACAAGATGTGAATAGATGATTCACATCTTCATGTTGTTCCTAAATAAAAATTTTAAAAACAAACCAAGTGCAGTTTTTGCTGTATTTCCTTCTACTAACCTCTAACTCATCCCACTTTCTGCCTCACACTTGTCACACCTTTCACCGCCACCTCTCACAAATGCTCTCACCAACCCTTAAGTTAAGTTCCCATTCAACACACTCGCACACATCCTGCCGGCTGTCAGAGCTATATTTAACACCAATGTGCTCATCGAGTGATAAACTGAGATTTCGCCTCGTAAACCTCATTTTCAAATATCGGAGGAGTTGTGACGAGAGCGGGGGCCGTTTGGATTCAAACGCCCAGTGTGTGTGAGTGTGTCCTTTAATGGGCCTCCTGAACAAACACAAACTTGTTAAGTGACTCAGATAAGAACGGAGCGGCGGTTCGGTCGGCTGCTGCAGGAATGTGAATGTTTTCCTGAGTGAAATGTAAGGTGTGGACCAGTCTGGCCAGGCACTCTCCGCTAATTAAATATGCCTATAAATGGGAAAGCGCTCCTCTTACTCACAGGCTGTCACCTCCCTTCAGCCACAAGCTGTTTTACTGACTCTGTTCTTCTATTCCATTAGTTTCTAAACTTGGTGACATTTTCCGATGGGTTTAAAATGGAAAATGTCCTCAATTTTACCAAATTCTCCATTTCTGTAACCTAGCTGGTGAGCCTATGCAGTTGGGTAGTAAATAGATACATTTATTCATTTACCTTTACTTCAGTAATTTTATTATGAAGTATTTCTTCTCTTACTTGAGTAAAAATTCTGGATTTTCCACCCACTGAATGAAAAACAACATGTTAAAACATAAATTCAGCAGACACAGACCTGCAGTTTTTGTTAAAGTTTCATAAATTATACATTGAAAGAAACTGATCTACAAACAATTACCTTTGCCTGGTTTTGTTATTTTTTGTAACTTAAATGAATTATTGTCATTTCGGTTTTTAAAGCACCAACATTTTCACTTAACTTTATATTTTGGTCAAAAACACAAATCTTACAAAGTATATTTGGTCTAGTTTCAAGTGAAAATATCTTAGTTTTCTCTTATTTCAACTGTATTAAGTTAAAAGTAAGTTTTTAGTAATATATGGAGGCTTGTTTTAAGTAAATTATTCCTTAATATTGTTGGAAAAGTACTGGTTCCACTTATTTCACAATCGTTACCTAGCAACGCCAGCCAAGCCCAGGCGTTACCTAGCAACCCAGTTCTAGTTCCACTGGCAGAATATTTTACTTATAAAAAGACATTTTTCCATGTTATAAGTTAATTTATCTGCCAATGAAACTAATACTTTTCCATTAATAATAAGGAATTATTTACGTAAAACAAGCTCCTGTTTCTTGCTGAGAAGTTACGTTCAAGTTTTTTTTTTGGTCTCATTTCAAGTATGATAAGATATTTGCACTAGAAACTAGATAAACATATTTGGTAAGATTTTATGTTTTTGCAGTGGAGATGGACAAAATATAAAGTTACGTGGACATTTTGGTATTTTAATAGCCAAAATGACAATAATTCTTATAAATAATGTAATTTTTAATATTAAATGACTGATAACTTTATCAGTTACTAAGTACTTGAGTAGACTTTTTACCAAATATATTTTTACTCTTGCTTGGGCAGCTACTTTTGACTTCTACTTGAATAAAAATATGTTGAAGTAGTGTTACTCTAACTTGAGTACAATGTCTAGTTTTCTACCTGCCTTTGATTTTATGGTTACAACAGATTTGCTCCAAGAAAAACCAGTTCACATTCTGGATCCTGTTCCCTCCTAAGATGCCTGTAATTCTTCACTCTTATCTCTCACACAATCCCAGAAAAGCCCTGTAAACCCCGGTCCTCCCCTCTTTGCCCTCCTCTGGTGCAGCTCTTTCTATCATGCTGGAGCATTAGCTTGCTCCAAAAGCAGGCTGCCCTGCTCTGATCCCCCTCTCTGCCGCCGCTCGCTCCCAATCTGCAGCCCAGCTGTTCCACATTAGCACATCCAGAGCTGGCGCAGACCAGAAGACGTGTCAATGCAGCAGCAAAGTCTGCAGATTTAGGCCTGATCCTCCTTTGCTCTCAAATGCGAGACAAGAGGATTTTTTCCTCACTCTTTAAGGATGCTGAAAGTTTATTTCTGGGGCGTGTGGTAATGATTTCTTTCTAATAAATCCATCGTACTCTGGCAAAACAGTAGCTAAAACTGCAGCAGCATCTTCCTGATACTTTAACATCCCCAATCTGATCAATGCATTTTATATGTAATCGTATAATAAAATGAACAACAGAGTATTACGGCCATAAAAAAAAACAAAAAAACTATGAGAATAAAGTCAAAAAATTACAAGAATAAAGTTGTATCAGAATAAAAACAAAATAATGATAATAAAGACATAATTTAAAAAAACAGTTACAATATTACAAGAATAAAACTATGAAAATAAAAGTATGAAAATGAGAGTAAAGTGATATTTTGAAAATAAAATCATATAAGAAAAAAGTATTAACATTACAACAATAAAATTGTAATATTTGATCAGTTACAGGAATCAGGTTGTATGACAATAAAGTTGAAATATTACAAAAATATTCATATTATGAGAACAAAGTCATAAGTGTCATTACTTGGCAAATAATGGGCCTTTTAATGCAAAGTTCCATTAAAATAGCAATTTTCATGATGACTGTCATGGTGTTGCATCATGTTTTATGACAGTGTCGTGAAAGTTTTACCCAGATTTCTCTGTAAACTTTTGAAAACTCACGTTTTTGTGTCTGTTTTGTCTGATTTCAGAAAAGTGTCCCCTCTCTGAAAACCGCCGCCACCGACCCGTTTCCAGATCAATGCCGCCATTATTCCTGGACTCCTGCATGCGGCGAGTGTTTCTGAGAATGTAACTGAAGCCCCTCCGCAGGGGAACCGTTCAGACCTACAGAGCGTTTTCATCCTAAACATCCGACGCAATCTCCCAACAAACAGCCATGCCTGCCAAAGCTCCCATTTACCTGAAACCCATCAGCAGCAAGAAGGGGAAAAAATGTCGGCTGAGAGACATTTTGTCTCCTGACATGATCAGCCCTCCGCTTGGCGACTTCCGCCACACCATCCACATCGGGAAAGGCGGAGAACGAGACGCCTTTGGAGACATGTCCTTCCTCCAGGGGAAGTATGAGCTTCTGCCTGGAAAAAAGGACGTCCACACTCACTATGGCAACCAAAGTGAGTATCTGCGAGCTCACAGCACAAGCGACGCCTCCTTCGCAGAAACTCCCTCACCGGTTCTCAAGAATGCAATCTCACTCCCAACCATCGGGGGCAGCCAAGCGCTCACCCTCCCGCTGATCTCCTCCACCGTCTTCCCAGTGCCAGCAGATCCGCTGGAGGACTTTATGAGTCCGTCGCCGCCTCTGAAAGCCGAAAACCCCGATGAGCTAGAGATGCTGCAGATGGACGCCCTGCTGAGGTCCATGGACGTCTTCGATAGCGAGCCTTCGTCGCCGTTCGCCAATCTCCAGTCGAAACCGGACGTCCTTTTGGACCTTCTGGAAGGCGCAAACAAGTCAACCTTGAAGGCGGTTGCTAAGGCTAACAAGCTAAACAAGAGCGAGGGCAGATTTGAGAAGCCGTCGCCATATTTTATCAGCGACAACAGCTCGCGCAAAGCTAATGGTAGCTTAAACAGCAACGCTAGCAGCGACAGCTACGACAGCTTCGACAACAAGATGGACTTCCAGAACAACGACGTCTTCAATGGAAACGGATACTTTAACAATGACATTACCGGGGGCTTCAAGCAGGATCTGTCCAAGTGCAACAAGGACTGGGTGGACAGGGACAGCGGCGTGGAGGAGGGACGCATTAGCGACTTTGAGTTTGAGCTTTCCAAGGAGAAAAGCGGCTCGCAGGATTCCCTCAGCCAGATCACGGGGTCGCTCCTCTCCCTGGAGTTGGACCTGGGCCCGTCCATCCTGGACGACGTGCTCAACATCATGGATAAACCCGCAGCGAAGAGCCGGCCTTAAGCTGCGCTCCGACGGAGAAGAAGGGAAAAATTAAGACTTCTGAGTAATCAAAATGGTGTCTGGATATATCATTGAGATGAAAATCAGCTACAGTAGACAAAGCTGCTTATGTTTTTATTGTCAAAACTTCTACGTATTCTAGCTTCTATGGAGTCTGTATGTTTTGTTTCCATCCCAGCAGCATGTTCAGGATGCATGTGCTTCGTGTTTCACCTCCGTTGTGCCTTTGATTTTCAGCTGAACAGTTTCATGTTCTCCTTTTGACCTCCAGATTAGCAGCGAACATTTTCAGTTTATCTAATAATGCACTTTTTGTTGTTCATTACATGGTTCCAATTTACTATTTCACATAACACTATGCATATTTGTGTTTTTGACATTGTAACACAAATAAATTAATTTTTCCTATTATGTGTCTTTATTTTGCAGTGAATGTTTACATACAGTCATGGTAAAAAAGAAGTATATCCTTGATTTGTTTTTGTTTGGGGTTTTTATCTGTTAAAATATTATGTCAAGTGCTTAAAACAAACAGATCCACTAACAAAGAACGACGAAGCCAAAATGGAGAAGCTCAGTGACAAAATTTCAGCATGACAGCGAGTTAGATGGAGACATTTTGAGATCTCAGAATGTTTTTTTAGACAAAACAAAAACATTTCTGAGACTGAAAAGTCAAAAATTTGCAAGAAGAAAAGGCAAACCTTGAGATTAATGTCAGAAATTTTCTAGAAAAATATTAAAATTTGAGTTTGAAGAGTCAAACATTTTGCAACTCAGAAATTTCAATATTTTTTCTATTAAATTTCTGTGATCTAAAAATTTCAGTTTTTTTGGTGGAAATTTACTCCTTTTTTTAAAAATATATTTAGTACATAAGATTGATTGACAGCATTAAGCCCCGCCTCCTGGCTCTTATTGGTTGTTTTTGGTGCATTTCTTTAGATGGCAATAGTAGCTCAGAAAGGAGATTAATCTTTTCATAGATTATCTGTCTCAAACTGTCACAACATGGGAACAGTCTTAACAAATATGTAAAGAAACATTTTTTTTTATAAAACTACATGTTGCAGCTTTAATTAAAAAAACATGAACTTTTTCTTTCCTCCATTAGAAACATTGAGGGACACAAAAAGGCTGCAAAACTTACAAACTATCCCAGCAGGAAACCAATAAGCCTGAAGCTGCGGGATGGAGCCACAGAGCGTATTTATTGTGCTGCCTCTCACATTCCTGACATTCTGCCTCTTTGCCCTGCTGTGGGAGCCTCCGTGGGCCTTCATGGGCCCGGCGAGGCGCCTGCTCCGTGTGTTAGCGTGGGACAGGCGCACAGCGGAGGGGAACATCTGACATTCCTTGGATTCCAGCCACAAGTGTCCAGGACCGGACATAAATCAGCTGTTTCAAGCGAGGAGGAAGCGACACGTGATCCATCAGCCGTAAAGAACAGAGGCTATAAAACACTCATAACACACACCGTGGTTTAACCTCTGTGTTTGAGACATGGAGCTCCACTTTTATTTATGCTGGTTAAAAAATAAGCATTAGCATAGAGGTATGTTGCGGCAATACGATGGATTACCAGGGTACATGCTAAGAAAATAAAAATAAAATAAAACTACGAGAATAAAGTCAAAATATGAAAATAAGGTTGTAGTATTTAAGAATGAAGTCATAATATTACAACTTTATTCTCATTTTATGAGTTGATTCTCCAAATAAAGTCGCAAGTCTAATGGCTTTATAGTCAAAATATTATGACTTTATTCTGATATTATTTGACTTTACTCTCATAATACGACTATTTTTGTTTTATTTTAACTTAATTTTCCCATTATTTTGACCTCACTTTCATAATACTGCGACTATTCTCATATTATTTCGCCTTTATTCTTGTAATATTATAACATATTGTTATATTATATTATAAAATAACATTATTACAAAGACAAACTGTCTTACGTGTTTGTCTTTGTAATATTATGTTGTAATATTATTTCATTCTTGCTTTATTTCAACTTTATTCTCATACGACTTTATTCTTGTATTTTTATTTTATTCTTCGTACGGCCCTAATACTTTATATGAAACCAGCAACCTTGTTCATTTTCGCAACCCCTAAACTCAAAAACACTTCAGCGTTGGTACCAAAACCTGATTACAAAGGTTTAAGATTAGAGCTGGGACCTCAACTAGTTAATTTCTATTAATTAATTGCATAAACTTTAATGCATACACTTTTTTAACAGATATGGATCGCAATTATTTTAGTTGTTTATATATATATATATATATATAAAAACATACTGAGCCGGAACCTTTGTTGAGTGTTTCTGGTAGGCCTGTAAATCTGACGCACAAGCAGAATCTGCAGCGATAGACGACAAAAGGTGCTTCTCTTGATCCACTGGGAGTTAACTTCTGCTTCAGAAACGATCTAATTGGACGCTGAAAAGACTATTGCTGTGTTTAAGTTGTGCTAAAAGGAGTTAGCATCTGATTGTTGAACAACCTAAATAACAGATTAAAAATAATAAATGTCTGTTTTTCAGCTCATATGTCTGTTTATTCAATAATTTAGCAACAAAACGTTTGTAGATGAATGGTTTTTGAATAAAATGGGATGAATGTTGATCAATTAGAAAATCTGCAATTAACTCGACTAAAAATTTAAATCAACTTCCATCACTGTTTAAGATTTATTATAAATTTTGCTTAAAGGATGAATTAAACCAAAACTACTATGCCTGTTGTGTGCTTCCCTTAAACCCTTTGACACTTTCTCATCCCTTATGGAGAAAACAACACAAATTTGCTTTCATAAAAACACTAATTTCACATGCAAATAATTATCTGGTTTCAGTCCCTCTCCTGACAATGTGGCAAACCTCTGAAGGCCTCAGAAAGTTGGTAAACAAACTGGCCTAGACGAGGCATCCAAAGGCGCTTCAGAAACCAGATGTTCAATCAGACACGACTGTTTCTCCACGCAACAACAAAAAAACAAGAAACAGTGTCACAGCAGACATCCCAGACCAGTGGAAAATCCCAGCTAAGACTCCAAAGCGTTTGCATATGCTGAGCTGAAGGATACAGCCTGTGAACATGGGTAATGAGAACCCTCTCCGCCGGGGTAATTACTATGCTTTTACCTGCAAAGGTCCATCACTGACTTGATGACAGTCCTCCATTTTGACAGGTGTGGAACCAAAAGCCCATTTCCTTTGGTTAAAAAAAGAAGTGCAGGACCGCGGCAACGTTGCATGTTTCGTAACATATTAAAAGGTTCTGTAAGCCAAAATACCAGGAAATACCAGAGCTCTGCTGAAACCAAAGCAAATAATTTTCATATGTTAAGAGTTTGAGCAGTCAATTGGCATTCTGCCTTTTGCAGCACTGCAAAAACAAAATCTTACCAAGTACTTTTGGTCTTGTTTCTAGTGCAAACATTTTACTTCACCTCAAATAAGACAAAACTAACTACAAGTAACTTTTCAGCAACATATAGCGGCTTGTTTTACATCAATAATTCCTTAATATTGATTAAAAAGTTCTAGTTCCACTGATTATTTCACTTATAACAAGGGAAAAAGTCTTGATATAAAGGAAATAAACTGCCAGTGAAACTATAACTGGGTTGCTAGGTAACGGCTGGGCTTGGCTGGCGTTGCTAGGTAACGACCTTGAAATAAGTGAAATAATCTGCCAGTGGAAATAGTACTTTTTCATCAATATTGAGTCAATGTTAACTTAAAACAAGCATCTATAGTTTGCTGAAAAGTCACTCATAAGTTTGTACACTATAAGACAAAACTAAGATATTTGCTCTAGAAACTAGACCAAAAATACTTGGTAAGATTTTGTGTTTTTGCAGTGAGAGAGGTTTGTCTTAAGTAAGATTGATGTGCTTGTTTTTTTTTACTTGCAGAACTGAGATAGCGAGTCATCTGCATTTAAGCTGCATCGCTCCTGTCTCGTCTCTCGCAGGGAGCCAGAGGGGAGACGAGAAAATACCAAAGATGGAAGACAGGAATAGTCGTGGTGGCCTGTTTCTCATTACACGGGGGGCCAAAGTGGATGTTTGACCTGAAGAAACCTTGACTCTGACTGCCTCTGATCCTCCATGTTAACAACACAGAATAGAGCCGGAGAATCAGGCGGCTCATTGTGTGACACCCACAGGTTTAGAACAATATTCCACTTGTTTTCCTGGCAAATCCTGCGTTAGTGCAGCTTGAATGTGTTTCTCAGCTCAGTTGAAAATCTCTTGAGATAAAAATCGCTGGAACATTGATGTGCATGAGCGTGAGTTATGTTTATTTTTGAAGGACTGCACAGCACTCAGCTGAAGTTCAATTATAAACAGATCAAAATCCAATAAAATGATTTAAAAATCTGTTTTCAAAGGTGCTGCCACAGTCAGCAAAACCCAGATTGAGAGGTGGATTATTTTATGCTTTTAGCCACACATGGACGGCCAGTTGCATTCTTAGATAATGAGATTTCAGTCTGCTCAGTTCTGCCTATTTCCAGCTCCTTTCAGAATGAGCCGTTTAAGGGTTCTGTCACTTTAAATCCAAAGAAGCAGCACCTGGCCACGCCCCCACAACTCAACGTTTACAGTCACACATAAAAATGACTGTAAACAGGTGTGCAATATATCTTTGAAGAGCAGAAGTTGGGCCTCCTGCACAACCAACAATAAATGCAGGAAGTGGTTTCTGGACGGTAAGTCAACAACAAAACTCTTGTCTTTTCTAGCAGCCATTACACAGAGCATACAGCGGTAAAACCAGCTGACTAAACATGCTGGAGCACAGCTTCGGTTGCTAGGTAACGGCAAAAAAAAATTTGGTTATTGCCAAAAACTGAATCGATGTTTTATTTAAGTGCCTGGGTTGTTTTTAGAAGCTGAGTTGAGCCCCAAATGGAAGAACAGAAATGTGCAAAATGTGAATTTTGCATAATAGTTCCCCTATAAGATATTCCCAACCGGTGGCCCAGAAGCCACTAGAGCCAAGAAACACACCGCTATGACCCAGCGAAGTTTTCCACCAGCAGAGCGGCATAATGCTCAGTCTGTGCTTCAAACTGCTAATGAAGGAGCTCCTCACAGCCATACTCATCGAGGAACGACAGGAGAAATTTTAATAAGATGCTTCCCTGCTTGATGAACCTTGATGGCGACATTAGAGACATGTGGAGTTTGACAGAAGCTCTTTTGTCTTCACCTGCTGAAAAATAAAATGAGCCCAAAACACTTGATTCCTTTTTGTTTTAAGTAAATAATTCCTTAATACTGATGTAAAAGTTCTAGTTCCATTGGCAGAACATGGGGAAAATGTTTTGTCATAAGTAAAATAATCTGCCAGCGGAACTAGAACTGGGTTGCTAGGCAACGGACTGGGCTTGGCTGGCGTTGCTAGGTAACGATTTGGAAATAAATGAAATAATCTCCCAGTGGAACCAGAACTTTTTCATCAATATTAAGGAACTAATTATTAAAAACAAGCTCCTATCTTGCTGAAAAGTCACTTATGCTAGTTTTGTCTCATTTCAAGTGAACTAAAAGCAGGAGCAAATTCAATCCCATTCAAATTTACTGATCCCAAAGGGAAATTAAACGTTATTTTGTCCCAAAACACAGAAGCAGTTGGTTCCTTGAAGGGGGAAATATCTGGAGTATGATAAATATTATTCTTAAATATTTAAGCTTCTCGTAAGATATCATTTTTGTTGATATATGCTGCGTTTGTTCCAACTTTTATTGGAGGATAATAATCGGACTGTAGTAGAAGTTTCTTGGGAACATTATCGCTGGGACAATGTTTTCTTTTCACAAAATCTGGACTTTACATAAACCGCTTAGCCTTTTCTCACAGTTGTTACCCAACTACAATACACATATTTTTAATATGAACCTCTATTATCACTTTTATATTACCACTGCTTCGAACCAACTTTTTCAACAAACAAAAGCAGCTGTGCAGTAGCCATCCAAAAAGTTACGTACTCAAGAAGAGTAAAAAGTATTTGGTAAAAAAAATAATCTACTGAGTAACTGATCAAATTATCAATCATTTAATATGTAAAAATTACATCATCTGACTGACAAGTATATAAAGTTGAGTGGAAATTTGGTAGTTTAAGGACCAAAATGACAACAATTCATATAAGTAATAAAAAATAACAAAATCAGACAAAAGAAAATTTTTCCAAATTAGTTTCTTTCAATAAAAATACTTCAGAAACTAACAAAAACTACAGGTGTGTGTCTGGTGAATTTTTGGTTAAAACAAGTTTGTTTTTCATTCGGTGAGTAGAAAATCCAGAAAATTTACTCTAGTAAGAGAAGAAATACTTCAAAATAAAATTACTCAAGGAAAAATAAAAAGTACAGTGTAGTAAAAATACATCTAAAAATATGTTTGTTTGTTTGTTTTTTTTCAAAAACGTTACTACAGTAAATGTAATTAGTTACTACCCAACTTTGGTTTTGTGATATCCTTCTGCAATGTTTGTAAGATGTTCAAATTCAAATTCAAAAATACTTTATTGATCTCAAAGAGAAATTAAATCAGTATTTATAATTGTTGAAGTGGTTGATTCAAATCTTGTGCTTAATTTAATTTTGTTTCCATCTTAAGGAGTGTCATGTCTTTTTGTAATGTCTGTAAAAGGACGATTTAATTGAAATGTTTGTTGTGTGGACCCCAGGAAAAATCCTTAAATAAACAAATACCAAGTGTAAATTTATTGATCTGGCATTTCAGGGTTGAAACGCCAACAACAGGAAAGAGGAAGGAGATTTTAATCTCAGGTCTGAATGAAGTGAGTAGATATGAGCGAGTTCCTCCAGTCTGAACGGAGGCGGATAGCACAGCTCTCTGTTGACTGCTGTTTACCTGGCAGTAACCATGGAGAGCTCGCTTCATATCTGAGCTGAATGTAGGCCAGAGGCAGGATGAGAGCTAAACAGAGCGGCGGCGCCTCGACGAGACACCAGGACAAAACACAGCAGACCTAAAACTGATGCTCTACGGCTGCCATGACTGCAAGTTTATTTTTAAAAACGGGGCAATGCTTTTAATAAACATTTACATGTAAATACATGACATTATAACCTTATATTAATAATCTTAATTTCTGTCCCATTTGTACAATAATCACTGCAAAAATACAAAATATTACCAAATATTTTAAATATCTTGAAATAAGACAAATTCACTTATAAGTAACTTTTTAGCTTGTTTTAAGTAAATATTTCTCTAATATTGCTGAAAAAGTTCTTATTCCATGGGAAAAATGTCTTGCTATAAATTAAATAATCTGCCAATAGAATTAATATTAAATAATTATTTACTTAAAACAAGCCTTTATATGTCGCTGAAAAGTTACTTTTAAGTTAGTAATATTTCAAGACATTTGCACTAAAAACTAGACCAAAAATACTTGAAATAGGAGCTTGTTTTAAGTTAATAATTCCATAATATTTATGAAAAAGAACAACTTTCACTGGCAGTTTTTCACTTATAACAAGGGGAAAATATCTTGAAAGTGAAATAAATTCAACTAGTTAATCAACTGATTAATGAATTTGTTTAGTTTTCATCCCTCTCAGCTAAAAACAACCCGTTTTGCAGTGGATACCTTCTGCGTCTGACCTCTCCTTCTAAGGCAGCTTGAAAAGGACGGAAATCAAAAGCTGCGATCACATGAAACGACCAAAATAAGAAACGTCTTTCTTGGCTCCTTGACCGGCTCAGGCCAGGCCAGCAACTGTCCGTTGGGCTGCCGCTTGTATTCATCCATAGGAGATATTTATACTTTTGGTCTTTGGTCTATTTCTTCCTGACAGCTTCCTGGGAATTCCTTTGATGCCTTGTATATGACAGGGTTTGGGAGGGGACGGTGATGTCTGCTTATAGATTCTGGTGACATCATTTACCATCTTCATCCCTGAAGGGTCAACCTCTCCGACGCCCTGACATGTTCAGCAAACTGAATTTACTGGGAAGCTCCTGGGAGTTTTATTGGTTGCTATGAAAGTTAGACACTGACAAGGCAAAATATTATAACCACCAAATAGCCAAAATAACCTTGACTTGTTCAGGCATGAACTAAGATGTTAGCATCAGATGTTTTAGTGTAATGGATTTGACAAAGCGTGAATGGATTGAGATCTGGAGAACTCTCAGGGTGTTTTTACACCTGATAGTCCAGTAGACGCTGTTCGCTGTTCGATTGGTGATCAAAATGCCAACATTTGTTACATTTTCAGCTGCTGTGTTGTGCTTTCACGAACCAAACCCTTTGAAAATCCTGTTTCCCTCCTCGCCTGTGGTGGCGCTGCACCAAGAACAACTGAAGGAAACAATACAAAAACCTCTGAAGAAGATACAAAGCTCAGCTTCCTCCATTCTTTACATTTTGAAAGACAAAAATGGAGTCGTGTCATCAGATTTGAGCAGTTGTAGGATTTCTTGTTTGTCATTGGTAAACGTTGTGTGGTCTTACCATAAAAGACATTTTCCAATTCTGTGACCTGAACCCTATATACTATAAGAAATACACATTAAAAGTCTGTAACTGCAGCTGCAATTGGTGGTTACCATAGCTACCAGTAACTGTCAGCTCCTCCCCCTTTTTCTGTTGGTCTGTGGTCCACTTCCTGGTTTTGGAGCGGTCTCAGTTGAAGGTAGAGACTGAGGTTTTTAAGTAGACCAGTCCCGTTTAATTCGATTTTGGTCCAACTCTAGTCCATTTGCCTGGAAAGTCCGGTTCATTTGGGGAGGAGTGAATGCGCAATGGAACTCTGATGCGGCCCATTAAAACAAACTCTGGTCCGACTACAAACCTCGTCTCGGTCCGGTTGACGTGAACTCTGGTGCGGTTAGCATATATTTGTAAACGGTAAGTATTGCGGAGACTGCCCCAAAAGCAGGAAGTGGACTATAGCGCAGGGCATTCTGGGTAAATACAACCAAAACAAACATGAGAGTCTAGCGCAGTGCTTCTCAATTCCGGTCCTCAGGCCCTCCTGCCCTGCATGTTTTAGGTGTTTCCCTGCTGATACACACCTGGATTGAATCTATGAGTGATTGACAGGCTTCTGCAGTACTTGATGCCTGCAGAACAGGTGAGGAAATCATTTGGATCAGCTGTTCTGAAATAGAGGCACATCCAAAACATGCAGAGCAGGGGGGCCTGAGGACTGGAATTGAGAAGCACTGGTCTAGCGCTAGCTGGTGAAATGGCGCAGCTGCAGTTAAAGACGCCAACAGAAAAAGGGGGACGAGCTGTCAGTTACTGGTTGCTATGGTAACCACGAACCGCCAAGAACAGCCACATAACATAACTTACAGACCAATGAACGTCCGGAGATAACCTTTTGGCTAAATGAAATGAATTTGAAGTATAAACAAACCAATTTTTACAAACTTCACCAAAATAAAATCAATGTTACACTTATAAGATAACAATACTTTACTGATTCCCAAAGAGGACGGGGGAGTTTTGTTATGAAGTGGATTTCATACAGTAAACTGAGGTTCTGGTTGCAGAACAGTAGTTGTGGGTGTTTGGCCTGCAGGAATACGCCTTTTAAGGTAAGACCACACAATGTTTCCTGTATGTCTCTGCAGCCTCAGGGGGATCACTGGGTGCTCTGGAGCCTTTATGATAAGTTGTCACCGTTCAGTCAAGCGAACAGATCTGCAGGGATTTTCCAACATGGTTCCCTTCCTTCAGTCCAAAAAAAGAAGCAGCAGCTGGCGGCCGTTTAGTTGATGCTTTGTTTGGGGTGAGCTTTTACACATCAGGCTAGCGCAGCTGAATTATGGCGAGGCCAGTAAAGTGAAACAACACAGAGGAAGAAAAAAGAAAAAGCCATAAAGGAGTTTTCATTCTAATAATGTTGTGAGCTCTGAGGAGCTGCATTGTGTTTCCACCAGAATAAACACCCAGATGTGTCTGTGAAATCCATCAGATTTACACTCGACACTGTGGGGACGAACACGGTTTTAATGTTTACATTTCAGCTACTTTTACTGGAGTATTATCATCTTTAAGGACTGGGTCTCTTCTCAACCCCTAACAGCATGTAAAAATGTCCTGGACAGAGTCCCAGAATGTGTCCAGATCAATATTCAACACTTCCAAACAGTTTTACGATCGTGTCTAACACAATAGGAGTCAGGATACAGATATTCCAGCAGTTCACTCTATAATTCAATGTTCAGTTCTTTTAAAATACCAGCTTGTAAAAGTAGACTTTAAAAACATCAAATCATATAAGCTCCTTTTGAAGAAGTCTGAAATCTTTTTAAAACTACAGACACGTCGCAAAGTTTTCACATTTTGCCACATCACAACTAAAAAACGTTGATGTGCTGTGTTGGTTGACTTGCCTCTCAGTTCAGGGGAACATCATCTGTATCTGGGTAGATTTACATCCATGCCTCACTTTTCCCTGTCTCAGGTAACGGTTGATTGAACAGAAATGTAAGACATTCAAAGATTGGAAAATTATTTTAGAACTCAAATGTGCTGGAGTTCTGCTTTGGTTGCTAGGTAACGAGCTGGGCTTGGCTGGGGTTGCTAGGTAACGATAGAGCCTTCCAAATGTGACTTAATAATCGGGAGACTCATTTCCCAGACACCAAAAACACAAAGCTATTGCCAGAGAACAGCTTTGTGATTTTTAAAAAATGCTCATCAAGTAGTTTCTAATCTTAGTACATTTGTAGTTAGTTTTGTCTTATTTCAAGTAACTTTTCATTACGATATAGGAGCCTTTTTAAAGTCAATACTTCCTTAATATAAGTAAAATAATCTGCCAGTGGAACAAGACATTTTCACTTATAATATGAAAAACAAGTCTTGTTCCACATGTGGATTATTTCACCTATATCTAGCACTTTTTCATTAAAATTAAGGAATTATTGACTTGAAACAAGCTCCTATTTCTAGCCGAAAAGTTACTTTTGTCTTAAGATATTTGCACTACAAACAAGACTAAAATACTTGATAAGTGTTTTTGCAGTGTGCAAGTACAAAAATGTGCAAAAAGTGAATTTTGAAAATTTAGTCCCCTTTAAATGTCTCAGAAGTTTCTGTGTTTTTGGTCTTCTGATGCTGTTTGTTCTCTAACAAACCTTCACAGAACAGCTGGATTTATACTGAGATTGATTAAACTACAGACTGTTTACTTTTAGATTTCCTCTAGATTTATGTGGGAACGTCAAAGGACTAAAGCATGTAAAACTAATATTATAATTCCTTACTTTCTTGCCATTGCTTCTCCTCCAGTGATCCAAAACTTCATCAGATCTTATATAACTTCCTTTTCCCACGAGTCGCAGGTCACAGATTTGCTTTCCTAAAGACGGGATAAAAATAAAGAAAATAAACATGTTTTTGAAACAACACAACAAAATGTATCTATATTTTATTAATATGTTTAATTGTTTTTGAGTTTCTTTGGAGCGTCAAACACATTTTGGGCCAAGTTTCTGCTCACAAGCAAGAAATTTGACTTTGTTTTCACAAAACCACAACATACAGTCATTAAATAATATAAACTTTGTAACGCGTGTCAAACTCGAGGCCCGCAGGCCATATCTGGCCCGCCATTGCCATTTCTGGAGGGTCACAGAGATACAATTTCTATTATTTTATTTGTCAAATCTAATCGGTTTTTATTTGTATAAGGCCAATTTACATGAATGTGAACAGATACAACATATTATTTAATATTAAGGCCAAATCAAATACAGAGAAAGTTATATTTAAGCAGTTTGTTAATGGATGGATTTACAAACTGGCACAACCAACCCTTTGAGGACATTCATGATCTTCATGTTGCCTGAAATGAAAAGAAGTTTGTTTCAGGACAATAAATAAGTAAATAAATATGTATATGTGTGTGTGAATCCAATTATACAATCAGTTTTTAAGGTAAAACAATTTAAAATAACATAAATGATGCTAATATAACCTCAGTGATTTCTGTTTGCACACAATCCAAACATACAATGACTTAGAAACTATTGTCATCAAATAAATGTTAAAATGAAAAAGGTCAGGAAAGTGAACATTATTTAGAAATAAATGACTGCTTATTCGGTTGCTTGTTATGAGTTTTCAGATTAATTTGTTTCTATTTTCTGCAGAACTGAAGCGTTGCAGCTGCTACGTCGATCTGAGTGAGATAACAGTGAACAGCGCCCTCTGCTGCTCACATTATGAACTCCAAGAGCCTAATTTAATAAAATCCAGCCTTATCAGCTGCAGATTTAACCATATTAATCGGATTGTTTCTTCATTGTTGGCGGTTAAGCCGATCTGAACACAAACATTCCTCGCATACGTGCGTGTCGGACCCGTTTAATTCTGCAAATGTCCGCATTTCTCCGTTGGGACCAGATTATGATACCAACATCACATCAGCAAGACGTCTTAAAAAACTGAGGGCAAGTCAGATGTGGGGTTTTGCTCCAAAGCTCTTTTACAAATATTATGTTTTCGTTAATGAGATTATCTGCATGCGCACTTCCCTGAGGGCAGGGAGAGGAAGAATGAAAATGACTTGAGTATTTAGTGGTCTTGGGCTGATCCCAGGGCCTTGCATGCAACCTGTTAAATCGGCTTGCGTGCCAGTCGATCATTAGTTCCTCCCTCAGAAATGCTGAAATGACCAAACACCTCACATTTCCCCCCACAACCAGCCAGAAGATGAACTGCAGAGGCCTGTAAACAACCAGCAGCCAAATATTTTAATATTCAGACCAGAGCTTCACATTTTGTCACATTACAACTTGTTTACATTTCTGTCATTTTTAAAAAAATTTTCATATACAAGATAAAAATAAAGAAAAAAATACTGCCTGTGAAAAACTAGAAACTAAATGGGGTTTTTTGTAGATATGTTTATTAATTTTTGTTTAATAACAACATAACACAGAGCAAAAGCTCAGCAGTGCAGTCTGTAGGAGACAAAAGAAAAGATAAGCTAGGGGGGGCATACATATTTCCATCATTATATAGTCCACATTTAAGCATTTATAAATTCATGAGACAAGATGGTAGTCACGTGTTCTTCAGCATAATCCAAGAAGGGCTTCCATATGCGTCCAAAACTGTAAGTCTTAGAGAGGACGAGGCATGTTAGAAAGTCGAGAAGGATATATTCCAAAACAAGCTTCTTTCACCCAAAAATAGTAGATTTATTAGAAATCCATTGTATCAAAATATTCTTTCAAGCACAGAAAATTAGGACATTATATAACTTGCTCTTGTTTTGATTTTGAATACCGTAATTTCCGGACTATAAGCCGCGGCTTTTGTCACGCGCTTTCAACCCTGCGGCTTATACAATGTTGCGGCTTATTTACGCATTTTTTCTAACAGCCACCAGGGGCGCTCGAGCAGAAAATGTAAGAGTGAGACAGGTGGAATATATGTGTCGAGGAAGACACAAGTTTAATGTAACTTAACACGTCTCAGTGCACAGGAGGAAGATGAAGAGGCTCTCAGTGACTTTTACCGGTATGTTTTTTTAACCAGCCCTGTTAGTGCTGTGCTACCATATTGCTGCTGTGTTACTGCTGCGTCACAGGCACTGTTTGGAAAGAAAAGCTAATGAATATTATTAAAACTTTGAAAACTCTTTCTGTGTACCGTCTTTATGTAGGCAACTCCAGACTTCCTTGGAGGAGCTGCGCTCCCAACTATGAAGCAAATGTTGCTCTGGAGGCCGAGACACAAACGGTTTATGAAGCAAAGCTTAGTGAGGAACGACGATGGCTGGAGAGTGTGAGTGCTGAAAAAGACATGTTTAAAGAAATGTCACGTAGGATTGAACTCCCGCAGGAAAGCGAGAAACATCTGCAGGAGGAATTGACTGAAATTAAACAATCATACAGTGAACTCAGCAGGAAATACGAAAGTGATGTTTCAGAATTAAAACAAGCAGTGGAAACATGTCGACAGGAGCTAAGACACGAGAAAGAGGCCAACTTAGAGAGAGCCAACGAGAATCAGCAGCTCATCAGTAACATCAGAGCGGAGAAGGAGCAGCTCTCCAAAAAAATGTCATCAGAGATCGTGATTCATCTAAAGAGGGAGAAACAGCTGCTCAATCAACTTGATCAGGTCCACAATTCACACGAGGACCTAAAATGTAGATATCAATCTGATATTATCAAATTACAAGAGGAGGCTGAAACCTATCAGCAGAAGCTGCAGCAAGAGGAAAACAGGGAAAACAAAGCAAAACTCATAAATTCTGCGCTGAAACAACAAGTTGCAAAACTTCAGCAACAAGTAACTCAACTGAGAAAATGTCATCTGGAGAAATGGGAGGAGGATATGGCGCTCCTTAACACCATGAGAGCAGAGAACGCCGTCCTCAGACAAAACACCAGTCAAGAGATTCAAGTCCTGCAGGACAAAGAAAGGAGATACCAGTCTGACTTACAGAAGGTTGAAGGTTTGTACAAGGACCTAAACAGTCGGTACCAAACAGAAGTAACTGCCTTGAGACAAAAAGCAGACAAACACCAGCTGGAGATGAGCTCTTTGAGAAACGATTTAAAGACAGCAAGAGACCTACTGCTGCAAAACACGCTGAGAGCTGAGGAAGAAGTTTTCCAAGAGAAGGAGGAAAACGCTCAGAGCCAAGGAGACCTGGTTGAAGATGTAAGTCAGGAGGTTTCTTCAGTGGAGGAAGTCCCAGGTTGTTCCACTGATCCTGAATCCACCGATGACACCGAGATCACTGGAGAAACCGGTCTGGAGGATTTGGAGAGTCCAGATATCAAAGCCAATCAGGATGGTAAGAAGAAAAAAAAACAAATTTTCAATTTGGAAAAAAATACAAAACGCTCTAGGATTGAAGAAGCCAAAAAAAACACAAAAGACTGAAGACAGTCAAGAACATGTCCAATGTTGTTGATTTTAATATTTAGAGGGAGAAAACAGGCAAGAGAGGAAAAGAGTAATCAGACACGTGGAGGTTGTAGCCTCTGTGTTCGGGGCGCCGTGCGACGCTCCGTCAAGACCAAATTTAAAAATTTAATACGGCAAAGTTTTTTCCCCAGTGACAAACTGTTTTCTCATGTTAACAACTTTCTTCCTCTGTCTCATTTTCTCTCTTTCCTACATAATTAACAGGTTACTTAATATACACACATATCCAAATACACACATACATACACACACATACGCATCCCCTCCATGGCTGCCACCTTATCGTGGTGGGGGGGTTTGAGTGTCCCAGTGATCCTAGGAGTTCTGCTGTCGGGGCTTCATGCCTCTGATTGGACCACCCAATGCAGACAGATCCAAGGTGAGGAACCAGACCAAGTGCAGCCCAAAGATCCCTTAAGATAAATCCAACCATTGGTAACAGTGGTTGTACTCGCCTATACATGAGGTCCCACCCTGCAGCCAGGCTGGGGCAGGTTGGGGAGCCCCTGGTGGCCTGTGTACGGTGGCCCTGAGGTGCAAACCACTTCAGCAAACTAAAAGCACAATTACAAATTACAAAAGCACTACAATATGAACGAAAGCGCTACAACAATAATGAAAGCGCTTCAACATTAATGTTGAAGCGCTTTCATTATTGTAGCACTTTTATTCATGTTGTAGCGCTTTCAGAATAATTATTCTACTATCAATAAATGACTTCTAATCGGTCTTCTTAGTTGCCAGAGGAACATAATAAAACCTATATTGATATTCGATATTCCGTGGGGCCTGGCCCGGCTCAGCCTGAGGAGGAAACATGGGGCCCCCCCTCCCATGGACCCAAAATCCTAAAGTGGTCAGGTGCAATGTGAGACGGCTGGCGGCTGAGGGAGGGGGCCCTGGCGGTCCGATCCTCGGTTGCAGAAGCTCTTGGGACGTGGAATGTCACCTCTCTGGTGGGGAAGGAGCCGGAGCT
>CAEFZY010042583.1:0-21166 GCA_903066815.1 Brachyrhaphis roseni
TGTGTGGTGTTCGCCTTGACATAGGGAGGGGGAGTTTTTGTTTGTTTTAGTTTTTTTTTAGTTTCTTGGGAGGACCCCCCGCTTTTCTTCCCCCCCCCCCCCCCCTGGTTTTCTCTGCAGGGTTGGCCCGTTGTTCGGTCACACCCGACACAAAAAGCCCGATTACCGATTATTTAACGTGTTTGCCGCGATTAACCTTTTAATTTTTAACCTAAAACATCAGGAATAGGTTGTGGTAGCAAGCTCGGTTAGCTTGAAGTTAACGGTGCTTCCCAGGTTAGCAGAAAGCAGCTGAGTGTCAACTGAGTTGCTACAAATGCATTACATTGTCATCTTAATGGGAAGATGCATGGCGCTAAATACAAGGCAGGACTGGAAGAGAACTTGGGGTTTAGTGATTTAGATCAAACGATATTTATGCTTTAGAATGGCCCAGTCAAAGTCCAGTCCTGAATCCAATCAGTAGCAATACTTGTTAGATGTTGTTGACAGACATTCTCCACTCAATCCAACTGAGTTTAAAATATTTTTGCAATAATTGCTGCATAATTGCAGAAAAATTGCACCTTTCATTTATTTTTGATTTTGTCCTTCTTTACAATTATGCTACAATATGTTGGTCTGTCACATAAAATCAGTGGTTTCAATGTAAAAGATCAAAGTATATATACTTTTGCAAAGCACAGTCTGTACTTTAGACAATCAAGAAACTGCATTTGAAATATTGTGTTATTTCAGGTGCATTGTCTTCTTAAAATGTTACAGAATTGCTTTTAAGTTAATTGGTGAATACGTGTTTTTTATCTGTTACACTTCTCTGTTGCATGTTTTCTTGCAAAACAAAAACTCATAGTTCTGAATGCTTCATTTCTTTTCTTTGCTTTTCAGCTAAGAGGGAAAAAAAATCTGACATCATGAGTCCTCCAGCTCAGCCGAACGTCTTCTGCTGTTGCCACAGAAAAATCTGGTTGCATTCAGCAGTAGAAGGGGAACACAACTGTTTTTCCTCCTAATTAGTATCTGCGCTACGCTCCCTCCAAAGGATAACATGGAAGTACAAGCACAATGAATAGATACACCACCCTTAGACAGCTTGGAGATGGCACCTATGGCTCTGTCATCCTGGGTCGCAGTCTGGAGTCAGGGGAACTTGTTGCCATAAAAAAGTGAGAATGTAGATATTATGGGATTTTTTTATTTATTTATGTTTTTTTACTTGTTACAGATTTTCTAGTTTTGTGCTGTGGTATATCATTGTACTTAATGAATACAAAGGATTTTGGTGTTGAGCTCAAACTAATTAAACAGAAACATTTGTTTTTCAGAATGAAACGAAAGTTTTACTCCTGGGAGGAATGCATGAACCTTAGAGAAGTCAAGGTAAGTTTATATTGGACATATTTTAGATTTTTGAATACCAAAGCACACATTTGTCATATAAAAATGGTTTTACATAATTACAAATCAGAAAAAATGTGTGGGGTTTAAATTAATAATTAACAATTATTGACCTAATTTGTGCTAAGTGCTATTTTTTTTATTTTAAGGATTATTTTGGACATGCCAAAATATTTCTTAACATAAATTTTAAAAAGTTTTAAAAAAGTACTAGTTCTACTGGCAGATTATTTATATCCCAATAGATTATAAGGGAAATAATCTGCCAGTGGAACTAGTAATTTTCATCAATTTCAAGGCATTATTAACTTAAAGCAATATTTATGTTAGCTCTTGGTTAAATTAGGTTAAATATGTTTTTCAAGTTTTACAAAAGGTACTTTTTTGACTTCTCTCTGAAAGCATAAGCATGTTACTTCCAACCATATTCAGAATCCGTTTGGATTAGAGGTGAAAAGTCCTTGTTTGATTAACTGGACAGTCCCCTTAGAGTAAAACTGAGTGGGCAGAACTTTGAGATTTTTGTTTTTAGAAACAATAAAATATGCCTAAAAAGACACAACAGCAAAATAAACATGATCAATGAAATAGATTGCAAATCTCAGAAATGCAGATGTAAAGAATACAGAGTCGTACTCGTGTTCTCACTGTATTTTGATTGGGTTTCAGTATTTCAATTGTCCTTCCTTTAAGATGAAAACCAAATGTGTTTACGTGTTATACTCTGATGTTGTTAGTAACTCAGCTGTCAAGTAACCCAAACCTTTCTCTTGTTTTATTTCCACGCCATTTCAAAATGTCAGAGTCCAAATTTCTTCACCCCAGCTCTCAGAGCAGCAGGTGATTCTAGTGAGCTGTTAAATTCACAAAAACCGCTGGCTCGCCCGTAGCACAGCAAATCAACAGCAAAGTCAAGAAAAATAATGCTACGTAGATTAGCCATAGCATGCCACTGTTAGACTCCCTTTCACTTTCCCCTCCCTCCTAAAATGTAGCATGTTAAATACATGAACCCAGTGCATTCACCCTGCTTTCAAGTTGTTTTATGTATGATTTTCCATTTTTGAATTTTAAGCAAAAATCCTCCTTCGGCAGCAATAATCCCCTAAATCACACAGCGTTCTTACTCTGCTCTTATTTTATCCAGAAGCCGCAGGTCGTGCTTCTCAATGTGCTGCAATAAAGCTATTTGCATTGTCCAGCATGATTAGTTTTATTTTGTTTCAAGTAGCCTACATATTTTAAATCTTTTTTTTTTTTTTACATTGCATTATACATTGTTTTATTCTTTCAGTCCCTGAAGAAACTAAACCATGCCAATGTGATCAAACTCAAGGAGGTAATCCGGGAAAATGATCACTTGTACTTCATTTTTGAGTACATGAAGGAGAATTTGTATCAGCTGATGAAAGACCGGTCAGTATTTTTGTTTCTTTCTTTAAAAACTTCCAAATATTTAAAGTGCTTTTGTAAATTTTAATGTTTCCTAACAATTTCTTGACTTTTGTGTCTTGCCGCAGGACACGTTTGTTCCCTGAATCAGCTGTTAGGAATATAATGTTTCAGATCTTGCAGGGACTTGCATTCATACATAAGCATGGTATGTTTTTACAACCAGAGCTCAATTTTAAGCACACTTGTTGTTTTAGTCCTGATGAGTTCTGCTCTCGGTGTCTGTCAGGGTTTTTCCACAGGGACATGAAACCAGAAAATCTCCTGTGTATGGGCCCAGAGCTGGTGAAAATCGCCGACTTTGGGCTCGCCCGTGAGATCAGATCTCGACCGCCGTACACGGACTACGTCTCGACTCGATGGTGAGTTTAAATGATGTGCGTGTTTATTGTACATTAGCAGGATTCCAGGGTTTTAGTTGCCATGGTGTTTTTAACCAGGTACCGAGCTCCAGAGGTGCTCCTCAGGTCCACATCATACAATTCACCCATAGACCAGTGGGCGGTCGGCTGCATCATGGCTGAGCTTTACACACTCAGGCCTCTGTTCCCAGGATCCAGTGAAGTGGATACCATATTCAAGATCTGCCAAGTCCTGGGTACGCCAAAGAAGGTAATAATTGGTGGAGGAAACAGAAACATTTGATTTAGATCAAAACTCCATACAAACAAAAAAAAAAAAAAAACTTGTTTTCATATTGTTTAGGAAAAATCTTTTTTGTTTTGGGAGAAAGCGATACCCTGAATCAATCAGAGAAATGCGCATTTGTCTTTAGATATTTTATTTAGAAAATTCTCCTTTTATAACTTATCAGTCACGTACACGGTGCCTTCCACCAATCTCTCTCCTGTAGGGAGTTTCTCTAAGTTTCTCCCATCTCTGGTTAATTGGTACCTCTGTCCCAAAATCAAACCTGGTTCAAAGGAGTTTCAGTTGGAAAGAGAAGAAAAACATCTTCACTGAAAACTCAGTTATCAGTTCCATAAGTATAACACTTGCTCAGAAACCTTCATTATCAGTTCATCCTTAGCAGTAAATAAGCGAAAGTTTTATTTTCGAAGACAATATTCATTCTAAGGTATTGTTACAATTTTAATTGTTGGTGAAAAAGTCCAGAGAAAAGTCATGTTGAATACGACATAAAAACATCTCAAGGAATGATTATGCATTAATGCTAACAAATATTAAATCACAGCATCAGGACGAAGACATAAGATCTTAAAAGCAAACAGAAAATAATTCTAAAATTTTGCCTTAATTACCGTAAGCTGCTTATAGATTAAAACCTAATATGTTTATTAATGATTCATTGATAAACCAATAAGCTCATTCTTAGGCACCAACATGTTGTTCCTTCTTTGATCTTTGAGAATTTCTTTAGTGTCAACTTTTCCAAATAAGACAGTTTATTTTTAATGATTATGACCTGAATTACATATAAATCTATTACCAATGAAAGTAGTACTTTATAATAAACAGATATATTTTTTCTGATGAAGTCAAATAGTGTTTTATGTTTAGACCTTTTAAAAAAAATAAATAATAGTAATAAATAAGCATTTATTGCTTCTCTAAGTTTGGATCAACATTGTTTTGTTCTCAGTTTTTATAATGGAGTTGGGAAGAGACACTTTTTTAACCCGTCTCTTATTCATGGAACTGTGACCAAGGGTTATTATTTTTCATAATGAACCCAGCTGCAGTGGAAGTCTATAACTAAAGATGTACTGTGGTTTCTCGCTGCAGACTGATTGGCCCGAGGGATACCAGCTGGCGAGCGCCATGAACTTCCGTTGGCCTCAGTGCGTTCCCAGCAACCTGAAGACACTGATCCCCAACGCCAGTCCAGACGCCATCCGTCTCATGACGGACCTGCTTCAGTGGGACCCCAAAAACAGGCCGGCCTCTGCTCAGGTACCGTCTGCCCACCATCTTCCATTCTTGCAGCCAAACGATCTGAACACAAGTTAACTCTGTTGGTTGAAACCCCATTCAGGCTCTCAGGTACTCGTACTTCCATGTGGGCCAAGCTCTGGGCACCCCTCAGCAGATCCTGGAGCAGGGGAGACCTCAGCCGGGTCGAGTGCAGCTGCAGCCTCCTCTGCAGCAACAGCAGCAGCAGCAGCCTCTCCTACTGCTGAAGCCCATGCCCCCCACCCAGCCTCCACCTTCTAACCAGCACTGCACGCCCTCCAGGCCTCTCCAGCAGGTCGCGCCGCCCCCTGCATCAGCAGCTTCCCAGGCGGCGTCTTACCAGCGGCACACGGGGCCCAAGCACATCCCGAAGCCGGAGCAGACGGAGGTCATGCCACAGAGTCACCTTCCTTACATCGTCGACAAGAGTCTGCAGAGCAAGGTGAGCTGTCTGATCAGATTTTACCATATTAGGCCTGAAATCTGGGTGTGGTGATGGACTCTGACCTGACCCATCAGAGCCACATCAAGACAGTTACAAAGTCGGGCTTCTATCCCCTGAAGAACATTTCCTGGACTAAAGGACTCATGTCCCAGGAAGAGCTAGAAAAGCTCATACATGTGTTTATCTTTAGTTGCATCGATTACTGCAACAGTGTCTTCACAGGTCTGCCTAAAAATCAATCAGACAGCTGCCGCTGATCCAGAATGCTGCTGCTGGTGTTCTGACTAAAGCCATGAAGATGGAGCACATCGCCCTAATTCTAAAGTCCTTATACCAGTTCTCTGTAGCTCAGAGAAAAGTCTTTAAAATACATTAAAGATCTGCTGTTGTATCAATCTTCCAGACCTCTCAGGTATTCTGGTTCTGCTCTACTCTGCATCCCCAGAACCAAACATGGAGAAGCAGCAGCGTTCAGGTTCTATGCACCATAAATCTGGTACAAACTTCCAGAAATCTGCCCAACAGCTGAAACACTGAGGTCCTTCAAATCAAGACTAAAACCCAACCTGCTTAGAATTGCTTTCGATCCATAAACATTTGAACATTGACCTATATATTTGATGTGTATTTGTTATTTTGATTATGGCACTCGGCAAAATGGAATGTTTGTTACGGGGATCTCAATTGGTGACTGTATGATAATCTTGTGACGTTTATTTTTGTGTTTTTATGATGTAAAGCACTTTGAAATGTGCTATACAAAAAACCTGATTGATCGATAGATCCGATGTGGTTATTTGTTCCTCACATGTTGCTGATATCTGTGTTTAGCCAAGGCAGCAGGAGACAGGCAGCGCAAACCTTCTCAACTACCAGGTGAAGCCAAAGGGAGGAGGGCGGCGGCGATGGGGACACGGCACGGGACACCTCAAGAGTGACAACTGGGACAACTATGAAGACAGAGATCTGTCTTCTTTGAGCATTCTGGGGAAAAATAACTTTTCCTCAGAGAAGCGGAGGCAGGGAGAGGACGCTCTGAGCAGGTGAAGATGCAGTCAAGTGATTTACTCACCAGCTCCCTCATATGTAGAAAACATAAAGCATGTTTAGATACAAGCAGCTCTCGACTTATCCCTCGTACAGGTACGGAAATGTTCTGGATTACAGTCGACCCAGTGGAAAAGAAGACACACCTTTGAACCTGAACAAGACCGCAGCCTATCAGGAGCCGTCAAGAACCGCCTCAGCCAAGCAGCACTACCTGAGACAGTCTAGATATTTACCTGGTAATAAAAAGATTTTTAAATACCTGCTGGTGTGATTGGAAGCTGTCCTTCTAGATGTAGTAGCTGCTTTTGAAAGGATCTTAAATATAATTATCAGAATGTTAGACCTGAAGAAAGGTTCAATTAAATTTCTCATATAAAGTTATAAATTAGATTTGGAAGCTCAAGGTTGAAGAATTAGGATGTTATGCTTTTATGTAGTCTAGTAATCAGCCCTGAGATGGAAAAAACATCTCTTCCCTAAAGAACGTAATAGTTTTCTTGGTGAAGTAAAGTTCAAACAGTGTTCTAACTTATCGAGTTTTATCAATTCAACAAGGCTCAGCATGAAATTGAAGATTTCAGATATTAACAGCAGCTTGTATGAAGTTCACTCAGGTTGAAGACATTAAAGTTAAGTAGCTTGTAGATGCAGAAACGCACTACCAGAGCTGACAGGTAATTAGCGAATAAAGTTATTATTGAGCTCATTTAACTTTTTATGTAAATTATGTACAAGCTGGTTGGCAAGTAACTTTTTAAGTTAACTTACCTAAATGTTTTGGGTACACTTCACATAGGATTAAAATTTAATGCATAATGTCCTGAAAGCTGCAGTGTGTAACTTTTAAAAACAATGGTTATTTTACATTTTTGTTGAAACTTTCATGTTGTGACATGAGACATAATCTGTGAAAAAATTGAGCTCCTCTTCCTTCTCCCAGTGTTTCATAAATAAACCACATCCACTCAAAAACAACCAATTAGAGCCAGGAGGAAGGTCTTAGCACTGGCTGACAAGCATCCTTGTGTATGCACTGCTCAGTGTGCTAATGGTGGTGAAACAACATAGTATTACAGAAAAACTGTTTATGCGCCATCATCTGTGGACATGCTAACTAGCCTGAGCGTTCATGCAGCGTGGCAGGCTCTGTTCTGGAGAACTAGCTGGAGCAGCAGAGATTAAAGGAAGGGAGGGTGTGAGCATCATTTTTGGTGGATAAAACTCCTTGACAGCATCACACTTTTTACTTGTTAGAGTACAGTTTGCAGTGATCCATAACTGTTTTTCCCTCAGGCATAAGTACAAAGAAGAATGTGGCCATAGATGCCAGTAAGGACTTCACTGGAAGCCATCTTTGGGGCGGCAGTAGTATTCCTTATGGAGGAACGCTGCCGAGCAGAGGAGCGCATGGTAACCCCCTTTTTTTCCAACTTTTGCCGTTTTGTTGCCTCGAACTGCTTGCAAATAAATTAGTGTCTTCTTGTCTGTCATCTTCAGGTACAAATACAATCCCTGGTGGATACATCCCATCATTTTACAAAAAAGACGGTGGCTCTGCTGGCCACAGAGGAAGGCAGGGTACATCAGCGGAAGCTACAGCATCAAGTGAGCTTTCTCTAATATCTGTTTGTTACATTACAGCTAAAAACTCTCATGTGTATTACCAAAATTAAGGTTTAAGCAACCTGGTGAAACCTGAAAGCTGTGCGCTACATGCATCTGCTTGATATGAATTTTTCTTATTTTCTGTCATTATAGATTATGCAACATGGCGGTCTGGTCGGAGTCAGGTGAATCCCGCTGCCAACACACCCACAGCCAACAAAAGCACGTCCAGTCTGCATCCTCGCCCGCCGCTACAGAGCATTCACGGTCGAACAGACTGGTCTGCCAAATACGGACACCGTTAGTGGCCTCCATGGAGCTCAAAAATAAGCTTCAATAACTCTTTCGCTTCCAAAGAGTAGGCCTAGTTGTTTTATAACCCAAGCGTGTAAATATAAACTTTACACAGCAATAATTTTTGTTTCATAGGTGTACAATGAATGCTTTGAGTTGTAAACTATTTAAAGTATGACGAAATGCAATGAGCCAAAAACGTGAGTGCACCCCGTCCCTTTCCCTTACTGTCTGTATTATAGCTGCTGTTGTGCTGCAAAGGTTATGCCTCAGTTTTGTTTCCCTGAATGCTGACTACCCACATGTAAACATAATATGCATATTACAATGGTATGAAACCTTCACTGTGATTTCTTTTGGGCTAATTAATTAATTGTTGTTGTTTTTTTACTTTTTGCATTTTGTTCAATGACAGTTGCCTTGCCAGTCAACTATTGTTTTGTGTTCATGTTTTCAGTAAAAAGATGTTGTAATTTTAGTGTTGATAAATCGCCATGTTGCATAAATCTGTTTCAGCTTCAACAGTAAAATAAACCCAAACTTTAAGTCTCAAGTTAAGTACAAACATTTTGTGCGTCAAAAATTGTCCCATTTTCACACTCAGAACTCTTTAGGAGTGTTTTTATAAACTGCTGGATTAGGAGTTAATCTGGGTAATCTCTGTGATGGTGCTGCACAGGCACATTAACAAAATATCTACATTAAAATTATTACAGAACTACATTAAAAGGTAAGGCAGACTGCCACGTGCAGCGCCGCATTTGGATGTGTCTGAAGCTTGGAGCTTGACTTCCCTACGTTTCTCCTTTTGGCCTTGAGCTTGTTTGGAGGTTCTAGCAGGGGAGCGCAGCTACTGGTACACCGAAGGATGGTCGTCCGCCGCGGGGGGACGTCGTCCGCTGCCACCGAGCGCAGAGCTTCGGGAGGGACACATGTGGAGCAGTGAGGGAGGAAGGGGACACCCGCCTAGCCAGCCAGATCAGCCGAATCAACCCTAGCGATCAATGGGGTGACAGATGTCGCAGCCAGATCGCCCTCACATCCGAGAGAAGTCAAAGCGCCGAAACCTCTATATAGGCGAAGGAAAAAGCTACTAAATAGATAACGGTTTTAATGAACTGGGAATTTTAGTATCAACTGTAATTTACGTAACTTCACGTAAATAGTCATACTAAACATTATCCTTATTTTTCTTTATTTGTAAATAACAGCTAAAAGAAGGCAGCTAGACATTTATCCATGATGCTTTGCGGTAATGTGCAAATTTACCATGTTGCTATTGGATCACTACTACCAATCACAGGCTTCAGGAGTTGTACACGCCTCCATTTTTTTGTCGCTTCTTTATATTTTGAAACAAACAGTTTCTTCTTCCCAGTTCGCAGTTTTTTTTTCGTCTAACAGAAGTTTTTGCACTTCCGTCTTTTTTGTTCATACATACTTCTACATTCAATACTCCGCTGTCATGTCTGTAAAAGTTATTCTGCACTATTTCAATGGAAGGGGGAAAATGGAATCAATCCGCTGGCTTCTTACAGTTGCAGAAGTTGAGGTTTGTTAAGGCAATTATATTAAATCATCTGAGGTATATTTGATACTGTCGGGAAATGTCTCATTATACTGCTTTGTGTTTACAGTTTGAAGAGCGTTATCTGACTAACAGAGAGGAGTACTTAAAACTCCTGAATGGTGGGTTATACAATAATAATGGACTCTATATGACATATGCAAAATGTATATTTTTTCATCTTAACTGTTCATCTTTAACCCGCATGTGTTGCATTGTATGCGGAAACACTGTTAAAATTGAAAAAAATGAAGGGAGGAGAGTATTGTGTCTTTTTTTTAATTTATTGCTGGGAGTGGTGTTCTGCATAACCTGGTTCTTTATTTTCTCTGCAGAGGGGTCGCTCATGTTTCAACAGGTTCCGATGGTGGAGATTGATGGCCTTAAACTTGTGCAGACAAAAGCAATCCTGCACTACATCGCAGAGAAGCACAATCTCTACGGAAAAGACATCAAAGAACGTGCCATGTATGCTCCAGCTCTACCACATGCTAATCTAAATGTGTTTGTTTCTGTGATTTTTAAATCTTTCGACACATTTAAACTTCCCCATTAGGATCAACGTGTATGCAGAGGGACTGATTGATCACATGGAAATGCTCATGGTCCTCCCCTTCGTCACAGACACCAAACCCAAACTTGACAATATTCGGAGCAAAGCAAAAGAGCGCTACCTGCCAGCATTTGAAAAGGTATGCTGCAATAACTCACTTTTTAAAAAATGTAAATCATTCATAATTAGGGTAATTAAAGCAATAACTTTTCAGGCACTTACTGGACCCGTGTACTTGGTGGGAGGAAAACTAAGCCTTGCAGATGTGCTCCTGGTTGAATGTACTTTGATGCTGGAGGAGAAATTTCCTGATATGCTGAAGGAATTTCCCAACATCAAGGTAAGCCTGGACCTGCAAAGTCTTGCAAAAGTGTTCATACTTCCTTTATCACCTTTTTTCGTTAGTCTTCATCTGTATGTAGGATTTGACATGTAGGCCGAAAAGTTGATGAGTTGGGCCAGCCTCTTTCCATTTGCAGATGCAATTTTCAGATTTGTGTTTGGAAAACACTTTTTTTCCTTTCACTTCACAGCAATTCTCCATTTTATCTCATAAAACACATTGTTTCTGGTTGGAATGTAACAAAATGTGCAAAAGTTCAAGCGATGTGAATTCTTCTGCAAAGTACAATGCCTCAAACATTTCTTTCCTGCTTTGCTTCCCAGTTATCACTGCTTAAACTATGTTGAATTTAAAAGCTGTTTTTTTTTTTTTTTTTTTGCATTTTCCTGTCCAGTCCTTCCAGGGCAGGATGACTCAAATCCCAGCCATCAGCAGGTTTCTGCAGCCGGGCAGCAAGAGGAAGCCGCAGCCAGATGAATGTTACGTCAAGACGGTCAAGGAAGTGTTCAACATCACAGGACCCTTTCCATAATAATCTCTTCCAACAAAATCTGGTTCATTAATCAAGAAAACACTAATAAACATAATCATGTGACCATCTCTGGTGTAGTTCTGTTGATAACACTGGACTGAAAAACTAATCTTATTCACAGGAGATGATTGGTGGAACCTTTTCAAAAAGGCGTAAACTAAATAAATGGAGAAGTTTTGAGATAACATCTCAGAGGCTGTTGTGTTTTTGTTTTAATCACATATTTTATATATAAAAAATATGCACTGTACAAGTCAAATTTCTTCAGTTTTTGTGCTTCTACAATTATTTTAGACATAGTTCCTTATTTACTGTTTCCCAATTGCAGACATGCAAGAATTAAAGGTTACAGTTTCAATTATTTAAAATTTTTTATATTTATTTTCATTGTATTAACAGATAAAAGTACAAAAAAAATGCAGTGTTTAGAAATATTTGCCACAACAATAAGTAAATTAGAGTTTATTAGCACAATTTTGCTTACAATCACATACAGGTCATGAATAAATTCCTTTTAAAAACTCACAAAAATACAGATTTGGGAGAACAGCTTCCTTTTGTGAAGACTTGCTTGTAGAGAGTCAAGAGTTGTCGGAGTCTGGTCAGTACAGCTTGGTCGGTTACATTATGGTCAGAAGCAACAGGCGAAACACCATCAGCAAACTGAAAAAGAGAGAATAAAACAGCAAATCAGCAGATTTGTTTGAACAGCTCATTGCAAAATCAGCTTTTCTGCAAGATAAGCAATCTGACTGACCTTAGCCCCGACATAATCCCCGCTGGCATTAATTTCCCTGATTTCTTGTATCTCATTCCCATGATGACTGCCAGCAACCCAGAGGAGGCTGAAACAGACCAAATCAAGTCAGTGAAATGAAAGTTTGTGAAATAAAAGAAACCCCTGAAGCAGGGAAAACACGTACTTAACACATTACTTTCCTCAGTAAATATATTCCTGAAGAGGCCGTCCTCATGGAAATCTCACCAAATGTTTACAAGTTCCACACATAAATATTAAACACATTTGCTGAAATGTATTCAGTTTTTTGTAGAAATGGCAGTATCAAGGTGTTTCCTTTGTGGAGAAACTATCCACATGAATTGCTCAGGTATGATTTTGACCCATCTTTCCATTCAAACTGTCAAGGTTTTTCTAAAGCTCTTTGCAATTGTTCATTGTCCCTTGAACAAATCTTTTGATTATTTTCATTGGATGTCAGAAATCTCTCATGGAGCAGTTGGTGGCTCTCGGCAGACACACGCAGCCTTGATAAAATGATTATTGGTATAGGTTATTACGATGTTAAAAAAATAATGTAATAACGTAAAAATTGCGTAATTTCAAACCATTTCCTAAGTGACGTAGTGTACAGTTTGGTTGAAAAACAACATTTTCTATTATGGAGAAATCAGGTTAGTATAGTTTTTTTTCCCATTTAAATCTTTTTTCTACCAGATTTGTTCATTTCCAGTTCAATTTCATTGGATATTTGTAACATAAGGTGGGGAAAGGTTAATTATTTATCATGTTCTTAGGTTTATGTCATAAGACTAGCATTTTAACAGGCATTGTAAATTTTATAGGCCCTGAATGTCTGTAAACAGAGCCATCAATATGTTGTGTAACAAGGTTGCAAATGTCTCTCAAAGGGCTCTTAGTGGTTACCTAACATGTTTCTTCTGTGAGGCTTTGGTGATTAGCAGTCCTTTTAATGGGCCATAAATTAGGTCTAAAGTATCTTATATTGACTAGTGCTGATTGGAAGGAAAATTGCTTTCTAAATATTCGCCTTCAATGCATTTTTGCAGCTTCTCTTTGTCACATTTTCATTAACCATTAACTGTGTCATTTCACTTCATTACACAATTTAAATCAATAAACTTACTGACTTTTTTGCATGTGTGGATTAGGCTTTCTTGATTTTCTTTTTAGCCAAGATAAAGTCCAATTAACATTAATATATACTAACCCAACAGCACCAGGATATCTTTTGGATCATTGGAGACGTTATAGGCTCCATACGCAGAAAATCCACCAAAAACTAAGCCAGCAATCAGGGACATCACGCTGCCTGCAATCATTCAAACAGTGAGGATAAGAAAATACATAACTTTGAGAAGGAATTCTATGAAAATTCAAGTTCAAAAAGACTTTATTGATCCCAAAAGGAGATTAAGTGTTGTTGTAACTCATTAATTCATTAAGTCTTCAAAAAGTTATTGTAAATGAATTGAAAATTAATACAAATGAAATGAGTATGTTTAACCTTTTCTCTTATATCCCATAAATCCACCAAAAATGATGGCTGCAGCATAGCCGAAACCAATCCAGTCCATTGCCAGTGCAGAGCTGCAAACACAACATTGCCTTTTTAAATTGTTTGCATGAGAAAAGGAGTAGAACAATCAACTGAAACGAGAAATAATTCAATTCGCACACAGTCTCGTAAAAGTACAAAAAAGCTAATTCTGTACATCAACTTCCTTAGCATTGCTTCGCAATGTTAATCTCTGTAGTACACAGGATTAACAGCTAGATGTCGCTGCTCGTCTTTCAGTGACACAAGCAAGCTACTGCAGAACAACCGAGGCTAAAACGAAGAAATAGGCTCTTAATAAGGCGACTTCTTTAGACACATTCTTATCTTACGCCAAATAAATAGCTCCCAGATCGCTGAGAAACTCTTTCTTACCCGTCGTCCAAATCAAAGATCAGCAATGATAGATTTCAATTTGTGGTCCTACACTTCCTGCCGTTGCTGCTCACTTATCAGAGTGCGCATGGCAGATTTGGTTAATGTTGTGTTCGCTGACCTTCATCAAAATTGGAAATGTGACTAGATTAGTTTGTTTGATACTCGAACCAGTACCAATTTAAAACAGCTTTGATCTCCAGACGCTTAATATAGCGAACTAACGTCAGTACAAAATTTCGTTAATTATATTCAATTCTTGTTCAGATTTTGATTTATGTCTGGATCTGATACTAAATAAAATAAATACATTTTCCTACTGGATACCTTATGGTTTTCAACCAAAACCTATTTGTCTTGAATGAATCCTCCTCTGCAAAAAACATAACTCCAAATGAGGGGAAAATAGACCCGCAGCACGACGCTACCACTAATGGTTTTCTCCCTGGTGGTTCTCATCTTGGAATTGGAAACATGTCTTTTTACATATAGAATACAAGTACTTAAAAGAATTGGCATTGTGATCATCTTTTTGTCAGTCCTCCTGGCCTCGTATCATCTTCTTTTTTTCTTTTGAAAGCTGATGTCAAATCATAAGAGATAATATTCATAGTGGAAATAGATTTGATATGATTTCTCCTTGTTTTATATCAAAACCTAAAATGTTGCCTGTTTAACTCCATAGACAGTAAATTATCTAAAAAAAAAAAAAAAAGAAAGAAAGGTTATACAGAAAATTTAATTCCCCAGAAAAAAAAATCTTTATTTCCAAATGACCCCAACGTTCCACACCTCAAACCACATAAAAGGTTTCATTGTTTAATAATAGTCTTCAAAAAAGTATAAATCAAAGCATTTTTAGAGCAAAAAAAGCCACTATGAGCTGTAGACAACATGACCACAAGCTGCTGTAAGAGTCGAGTCCAGCAAAGCGTCCCGGTGCAGTCACCTGGTGGAGAAGAGCCACTGTGGCCCCCCCAAAAAGAAGGCACACGTTTCCAAAAATCTGATGGCATTTAAATACCGTCTACAGAGTTTCCTGACGATGTTACAAGTCCGCTCTTGTCAGGATAAAAATGAGTATAAAATGGCTGACAAGGATTTTTTTTTTAAGGAAGGATTATTCAAGTGAGGTATCAGAGCGACATGTAAAAACGATGCGATTGCTAAGATGAAGAAAACACAAAAGATTAACAGTAGAGGAGGACAAGACTGCTTACAGATAAAGTTACAAATGGAAAATGCAATGGTTTTCTCTTATAGTAAACAACAATGGACAAACAGTGCATTTCTTAATACAATGATGTGATAATACAAATGGCTTTGAGTGCACCTGCAATATATACTGGTATCATGGCTTTGTCAGCATTTTGCTAGGTAGATACTTTCACATGAACTGTAAAGTGGTGTAATAAATGTAATGAAACTGTTTACTTTACTGAAATAAAAGGAAAAAAAAGACAGAAGCAAATCTGAAGCTGTAAATCTGAGCTAAAAACAAAACACACAGAGACACTCTCCAAACGACATTATGGCAAACACCAGCTTTTGGCAACGACTGACACTTTAAAGGTTTGAGTAATATTTTACACTGGTAGAACACATTTTGCATCGTCGGCGCACATTCCTCCATGCGAGCTCTGTGACAGAGAACTGTGCTCAGAAACAATCCAGCAGATTGCATTCTCAGCTTCTTCACATTTGCGTGAATAAATGTGAATTTAGCGCTACATTCGCAGTCATGAGACAAAACTTAAAAAAAGGACATCAGCGTGACCATTTAAGTACGGTAAACAATGCGGCTGGTGTCGTGTTCATGGACCCCCACGGGGGGAGCTGTGCGCCGTTTTGCTCTGCCAGTGTAAAAACATCACTTTGTATGATAAAAGTGCATATTCTTCCAGATATGGGACTTGGCTTAAAAGTATTACAACTGGTACTGATTAGTCAGTGCACTTAAGTTATGACTTGTTTTTTGTTGATTAGGTAACTACCTTACTTGGCTTTTAAAAAATAACATGATCTTTATATATTGCCAAAGATTGATGGAAAAATTGCATGCAAGAATGCTAATTTGGCAAAATATAATATTATTAGGATATTTTTCTATTTAAATTTTGAGAAATGTATGATGTTGCAATAAATTTGTTATGTATATATTATTTTTTTTACATAGAGGTTCAAGTATTTCTCAGTATCTCCGGTCAACAGCTGGACAGTCAAACACTTTTGGATCTCATCAGGTGCGGCTCTGCATCTGAAACACACCGAGCGTTTCTGCGATACAGGAAAGGAGCAAAGCTTTCCGCGTCTTCCCTGTGTTTCACCATGGCAGTCGTCTCCCCTGCAGCTTTTAGGGAGAAATGTTCACCCAGAGCCAGCCCAGCAGCGTCCCGAAAACCCAGGTTCTCAGGTAAAGTTTTCTGCCGTTCTCCGTCAGCAGCATTGGCAGTGTTAGCCCTCCCAAAATTAGCGCAGAGGGAAGGGTCTTGGAGAGGTTCAGCGGAGAGATTCTGCCCTTGCCGGGGAATCTGCACTTTTTATCCAGATCCTCTGACTCGTAGAAATCTGTCAACATCCTTTAAGGAAAGGAGAGAAAAAGAAAGACGTACGGGTCTCTTAGGGGGGATTCATGCTGTCGGAGAAGTGCAAGAGGGAATGAAAATAAACTGCAAAGTGAAAGGAACTGGGCAGAACCAGCAGTTACAGCACAAACACAGGTCAGGCTTTTTTGTTGCTGAGCTGGCAATGAAATCAATTATTTTAATCCAATAAAACCTTTACTTCTTTTAGAAAATAAACTTAATTCTTTTCAACAACATGGGAAGATTTAATAACATGTTCAGCTTAATTCAAAAAATATTATAAAAGGAAGTTTATTTTGTTAATACAAAATTTTAATCTTTCAAGTAAAAAAAAAAAAAAAAGAGTAATGGTTCCATTTGTGACATAAGAAATCAGCTTTTAAAGTAATGCTCCCTTTTAATTTAGCATCAGCTTAACAGCGTTCCAGTTCAGTCATGATCCAAGAGTCTTGAATGGAGATTTGATTTCCAGAATGACTGGAAGTTGTCCTGAAGATCTGAGCTGCATTGTACTGGTTACATGTATTAGAGTGGCCTAGTTAAAGTCCAGACCTAAATCTGATTGAGAATCTGTTAGAAAGCTGATGTTCACAGACTGTCTCTACCCAATCTGGCTGAACTGTTCGCTTTGCAGAAAAGAACGAGAAAAAAAACAACTTTAGATCTCCACATGTGTAAATCTGACAAACACTAAATAGTTATAGTTATAAATGCAATGAGAAATGGTTCTACAATGTATTGAATTAATAGAACAACAAGGTTAAGGTCAACATACCATACTATTCAGATTATTATTTGCATATACAATGTTTCTTCACTACAACTATGGCATATTTTGTGTTGTTCCCATACATAAAATATCCCATCCCAATAAAATACCCAAGTAATTTTTTGTCAAGTGATTTTTTTTTTGCCTAAATTATCTTTTAGCAATATAAAGGGGGTGATTTTTTTTCTGTGCAAAGACTTTGGCCATTATCTTAGGAAGGTGACAACATGGAGATTTGTGGTAAAATGACAAAATGTTTGGCAAAAGCTCTACGTATTTCTGTAAAACCTAATTATAAAGTGTAGAATTTGAAAGATCTAAAGTTAGACTTTTAAAATAAAGTAGCAATTCTCTTCCACATACAGTTAAAGTTTGGTTCTTCAAAAAATAAAATAAAATAAATAAATCACTCACTCATACTTCACAAGGACTGGTCTGCATTTCAACACACACTCACCGGTCCTTCATTTCGAAGCGCTTGTGCATCCACCTGCGGAAAAGCTCGGGCTCTAATGGGATTCCCTTGATGTCCACGCGGTCGAAGTGGATGTGGATGCGGGGACATTCCTTGCATAGGAATTCTGTCAAACATAAAAAATAAAAAGAGGCTAAACAAAAACAGGAAGACCCTTTCAGCAAAGAGGCACGTACAGCGAGCTCTTAAAATCGGCGCAGGGTGACAGTGATGGAGTGGAGCTGCTGGGATGCGGAGCTGAAACAATCTGCAGCCCGAGGAGAGGAAGAGCCGCGAACAAGGCTGAGAACGTGTAAAGAGCAAATATCTTGATTAGTTCATTAGCTTCATCTTTATTTTCCATTTTTAATACTACAATGCAAAATCTTTATACATTTTCAACATGAAGCCTCCAGCCAAATTACCTGCCTGGTCGATCAGTGGAGAAACAAAAGTCAGAGTGCCTGAGAAGGTCACACATAAAAGCGTAACCAAGAGTTAAGGCTCAAGGCTACACGTGTATCCCCCTGAGAACCTCAGGTTCCTGTTTCCACAACATGCAATATTATCAGGAAATGTGCCGCCGAAGGCCAAAAGAGGAAACGTGATCGAAGACCACAGCGACGCGCTGCTTCACTGTTAGAAAGAGCATCTATAACACCAGCTGCTCAGATTTACACCGGCCTTCAGACACAACATACAGCAGCTTAATGATTATCCATAACTCAGTGAGATACGGAGGCTCCGGAGGAGCAACAAAGAATTTAACTAAAAACACGTGACATCGAGAAAATGCAAGAGAAGGCAGAGCTGGCTCCGTTAGAGCAAACAAATCTCCACAACAACTTAAACAACAACTACATGGAACAGACGAAGGAAATCATTTCTCTACTCTGGAGAACCAACATCACCTCATAATCTAAATAACATTTACGCACTTTAATAAATAAAGTCAGAGGTGTCAATTACTAGAAGTAAGAAGTACTTCATTGGAACATTTTTAATAATAAAAAAAAAATCTATTGATTTCTTCAGTAATATGTATTTTTAACAAACTGAAAAAAGAAAAGATTATTTCTTCCGCTATGATAACCAAACGTATATATTGTTTAACTTTTAATTGACAGAGTTGGAAGAATAAAGTTTCTCCGTAGGATTATTTTGTTGTCTGGATTTTCCTTCTGGACTCGTTTTCCTTGCAAACTGATCTCAGATAAGTGGGAGACAATGAAGGACAGATGAGTAACTCTAGTCAAGTTCTGTGAGATTTTTCAATGTGACCTGATGCTACTGTAGTGACAGGGTTGTTTACTTTAAGGTTTTTTGAAACCAGCCAATAAATGTGAAGCGTGCTGGAGTAGTGAGTGTAGTAAACACCTCCTAGAGTTATAAAAGTAATAAAAGTTAAGGGGAAAATACAAATCAAGACTTTGGATCATAAAGACACAGCGACTCTAGAGTCACATGTGGACAATTTGCTGTTACAAGCTTTTAACGGACGCCAGGAGAAGGCACAAAAATCAATTGATCTATAGTGTTACTCACTAAGCAACATCATCTGAGCAAGAACCGTGAAACATGTGCTTTGTGTAAAATAATTGACTTGTAGTTTAAAAAAACAACAAAAAACACACACACATTCAGTCCAAGGAGAAACTCGGATATCTACAGCAGGGCTGGAATGATTAATCGACTATTGAAATAATCGTCAACTACTTTAGCAATTGATTAATCGTCAACTCAAGTATGAAGACTCAAAAAAGGCCATTTGCTAAAAGAACATTATATCCAGAACAGCAAATAATCCAAAACTGTACAAAAATAATATTTCCTATTGAGAACTCCTCAAGTGGCATAGTTTTAGCTTCACTCAAAAGAAATTTAGTAAAAAAAAACAAAACAAAAAAAAAAACTTTTGCTATCCGAATGTTGAAGATACACCAAAGGAATATTTTGTTACTACATTCAAGGCAATATAATGTTTAAAATAAAAGTACTATATTTTACATTTTAATGTAGTCATTTCTAACATTGCATAAAAAGGCTTAAATAAAAAAGCCTGTTCTGATGATTAATCATCAGAATAATCAATTATCTGCAGCCCTAATCTGATGTATTTGGCTATTTCACATGATTTACTCTGCAGGATTTTACAAATCTAAAAGCTCACATTTTAAACTTTAAAATGATTCCATTATAGAAAAACAAGAACTCCAGAAGGAAACTAGCTGTTATTTTATGGTTTAAAGTTGAGGTTTAAATTTGTAGCTTTGAAGTTTATAGATCAACAGTAAAAGTTTTATTTTAATCCTATCACCTAAATTAATATTTTGGCTTTTGAAAGTCACAGTTCTAACCGGAGCCTTCACAGTGAGTTTAGAGAGCAGCGGTGGTGGCGTGGGTCACTTCCACTAACGCCACAAAAGCCACCTTCGCCGCATGAGGCCAGGAAATGCGTGATGAGAGGAATGCTTTTCTATTCTCTGCCTTGTTTGCGAGAAACATCCACGTTTATTCCTGACTGTAACTGGATGTTTTTCTCCTGTTGTTGTTTTTTTTTCTCTAAATTTCCAACAGTGTTTGTCAAAGAACAAGGAACAAACAACAATAATCAGAGACTCCAAAAACACGAGAGTCACGCAGTTTACAGGAAGGCAGGGTTGTTAAAAGGTGATGTTTGCTGTGTGATTAATTACCAGGAAGGCTGAACATAACAATATTTGTGCAGACTTGAGTTGCCTTGAGAAGTCTACCTGTAACCTTAGTTTTATTTTTAAGAGAAAAAAACTGCTAATAAATATAAACTTATCTAATAGATATTAAATATTCATTCATTAGCTATTTTTTTCTCTTTTAAAAATAAAACTAAGGCTACAGGTAGACTTCTCAGTGCAACTCCAGTGGAAACAAATATATAAAATAAAGCTTCAGCATAAAAAATTTAACAATTTTCCTCTCATCTAGATTTCTTTTCTATATATTGTTTTATACTTTTGTAATTTCTACAAGAGTTGCTCTAAACCTTCTGAGTAAATTTAATATGTAAAAGACCAACAGCCTCTTTGGAGAATACAATTCTTTTATATGTTAGTGCACAAATTGGAGAAATGTTTATTCTTTATTGATCAAAATATTGTCTTTTAATTTATAGATCCACAAAATGAATAGAAAACTGGAATTATATTTGTATATTTGAGGGAAAAGCACATTCCGTGTTTTCCGGACTACAGAGCGCACCTGATTATAAGCCGCACCCAGTACATCTGTAAAGGAAAAAACCATTTTGTACATACATAAGCCGCACCTGTCTATAAGCTGCATGTGCCTACATACTGACGGTACACAGAAAGAGTTTTCAAAGTTTTAGTAATATACCTTAGCTTTTCTTTCCAAACAGTGCCTGTGACGCGGCAGTAACACAGCAGCAACATGGTAGTAGCACAGCACTAACAGGGCTGGTTAAAAAACCATACCGGTAAAAGTCACTGAGACGCGGCAGTAACACAGCAGCA
>CAEFZY010042586.1:0-20384 GCA_903066815.1 Brachyrhaphis roseni
CCAATGAGGGTAAGGCGAGAAACAAGAAGAACCCAATCATAAAATATCTCACATTACAGAGTATATTTCACTTGATGTCATATCTAACATTTCTTTATAACTTAGGCTTTATTTTATTGAGTGGATCAGAGCATCCAAAACTTGTAAATCAGTAATCAATCGTTTTCGTTTAGTATGGGCTATTTAGTTTATGTGAGGTGGGTCAGTTGCTTGAATTTTGTACTTCAAAATGGGAAAGACAAGTGAACATGAAATTCAGATAAGGAGAATGAGTGAAATTACTTCACGAAAATAACTTCTCGTCTAAACTTCTTCATATAGAGGGTTAGATGAATATATAGTAATTTCAAACGACTGAAATTGGATGAGGACGCACCTTCATCTTGGCACCAGGTAGAGTAAGGAGGACGGCAAGGGAGATAAAAAGAAAAGCTTCGAAGCTACTGGGAACTTCAGAACTGTGGATGGTGGGAAAGAAAAATCTGTTCAGATGTGAGGTTGTGTTTGCAGAATAAATCACAGAGGACTGAAATGTTCCCATCAGACTAAACGAAGAGAGGGAACCATGAAAGAAGACCCAGGACTATGGAGAACCCAGAGAAAGTGGGGAAATTAAGAATACTGAAAGATCCCTTTCTCAGTATGTCCCAACATTGTTGTAGGCGAAAACTAAGTGTTATCCTATTTGCAAAGCAGATTTTATTGAAATGTTGTTATTGTGAAACCCCCAAACCTCAACTGAATAAAAATGCTCAACTTAAAGGATGAATTCTCTATTTCTAATGTAGAAATTTGCTTCCTGATCTTTTTTTCTCACATCTCATGAAGAAAGCCAGTAACTGTAGAGAGTGCTGTGTAAGCCCATGTTTTTCCCAAATGCATGAACCGTTTATAAAACCTTAATTTAACTAAATTACACAGAACTGTAGTCTGATACTTATAATAATAATAATAATAAAAAATAAATCACAGATGAATAAATACGATTGTACGACTCATAATATGGGTGATGTGGCTTATCGCCCAGGGCGACACAGGCTGTGTGGGAGGTCCAAGCTTATTGATTTTTGCACGTCCAGTGAATGTGGAATGTGTTTTCCCCCCAGTGTTGTGCATAGTGTAAACACTGTCACAAAACACACCATTCATGGAGAAAGGCTAATTACAGCGAAAATAGTGTCAGACTGGAAGTCTCTGAAAATAACATTGAACAAATAAATACCTCTTTGTGTACATGACTACAAATGTGTGTTTTGCAGAACTGGCTTTCTCCAGGGAGTTTATATTTAATTTGTCTGTGTGGGAGCAGGAAAAGGAAAAAGTCAAAGATGGGATGCAAAAAGGCGTCCAGGGAGTAATTCAAGCAAAAAGTACCTCTGACCATGCTTCTGCTTTTCAGCTATGGTTCTAATAATAATAATAATAATAATAATAATAATAATAATAATAATAATTAAATAAATGCAAAACATGCAGTCTTTAAAAGTAATGCAATGTGTGCGTTTGCAGTAAACCGTATCAGTACTTACAAGCAAAATCTCTGTTAGAAACAAAGGCTGGCTTGTACTAAAGTTTCCACTCTGAGTGGATATGAATGAGAAACAGCGTTTTGTGCACTGAGTTGCTCTGAGCCGTGAAAGTGAATCATCATGTTTGTGTGGAAACTTTGATATATGGCCATGTTTATTTCTGGAAGCAGTGAAACATCAGTTTGAGTTTGATGCGTCTACTTGACGTCTTTCTTCACCATCCTGTGACTGGATGCCAGTTTGAGATCATATTTCACTTTGAAGAAATTATGGAAAAGGTTTTTTTTTCTATCTTATTTTGATGGGGTCGCTGTCACTATTTCCACCGTGAAAAACAATTCAACTTTCTTTTATTGTGTTCGCAGGTTCGCTAAAGGGACGTTATCATTGTTATTATAAGGAGACCTGAGTTTATTATGTGGTGTCTGCAGCAGTTTCCAGTGTTTAGTATTTTTGCAAAGCTGTTAAAATAATAGTAATTTAAAAAAAAACAAACAAAAAAAACTCAGTAAACTCACACAAATCATGCTTTTCTGCACTCATCTAGTTTCATTTTCCGGTTTAACTGGAGCTGAATCAGCGGGATTTCACTCTGACTCTGCGATCCTCCTGTAAAGTTTCAATTTAGCAAAGCAGTACATCCGTCAGCCCAGAGGTTTTTCTTCCAGCTTATTTTCCTCACGTCTCCTTCAGGTGACTCTGCATCTCTTCGCAGGAGCATCTGCTCCGCATGCAGGCGCTGGACCAGAGGGCCCAGGAGACCAACATGGAGTACTGGCTGAACCCCCACTGCCCCCCGCGCTGCGACAGGAACTACGGACACCCGGTCTGAGCACCAAGGTCTCCACCAGTCTTATCCACATTCCGTTTTCTGACCCAATCCGTGCGCTTCTAAATTCGCTGATAAAAATCAAAGCTTTGCACTCTTAATTTTCAGGCCTTCTTCGTCTATCCAAACATTTAATGAAGTCCTTGAGGCCACATCAGAGCTTATAGTCAAATTATCCTCTTCTTCGTGGACTTTCTTGTATACCAACAAAACATGTCCCCTAGCTTTCTTCCGTGACGTTTGTATTTTTTTTTCTTCCAAAATTATTATTATTATTATTATTATTATTATTATTATTATTATTATTTCCATTTGTAGTTGCGTTTATGGCTCAGCTCAGTTCAGACGAACTTTTCTCAGGTCTAGTTTGGAAATAAAGTCCCGTGTGAAAGCTTTCTGTTAAACTTGCACGCCAAAGCGCTGACGGTGAAAAGACGCTGCTTCTTTCTCCATACAGCTGTTGAGTAAAATCGAAACACAAGCCAGGCCGTCACACCACGTCACGAATTCATTTGCTTATGTTTGCGTTAATCAAACACGATCTTGTATTAATTTTTTTCCTCCTCCTCTCTCTGCTTGCAGAAAACGACCAAGAACGACGGGACACGAATTTCAAGAAGGGATCTTAAAAAGATGAAAGCAAAAACTTTTCTTCCTATTGTTGTTCTTCAAACTCCTCATGAAGACAAACAAAATGTTTTCTAATGTGTAGTTCACGTATTTTTATAATTGTAGATTTTTTTTTCTGAGTAACAATGGACAGCAAAATAAAATAAAAATAAAACAATGAATAAGTACCCGTGTTCAAACCCTTTAGTACTATTACATGTTATGTTTACAAATCAAACCATATGCTTTTTATGAATAGATAGCGCAGAGTAAAGCGGAATGCAGTCGATACGGAATTCGGGACATTAGTGTCTCATGGCTCTATTAAAATAATAAATAAAAAAACGCATACATGCACTGCACACAGTCTGAGATGTAACAGAAACTTTTTGTGAAAAGCAATTAAATGGCCCATTGAAATTTGTGTATAAGAAAATACACAGAATCAGACAACTTTAAGTGATGTAATACGTACGTACGACTGGAATGTGCAGGTTGTAATTAGTTTTCAGTTTAAGAAGCATAAAATAAAGCTCAACTTTCTATCGTTGGTTTGATTAAATCTAACCTGGCCTAAACTGCCTTAGGAAAGCAATAAGAATTTATTAAGACATTTATGATCATTTAAATTTCAGGAGACTTACTGTATGAGCCTGAGGCCTGGGTACCTCTATATTTGTTTGATTGGAAAGAGAAAAAAAAATCCATAATAATCCTGATAGCTTGGAATAAGGTAATAGGACAGGAACAAAAAAAAAAGAGACCATAATACTCAAGAATATCAAACTCAACTGATTTATTGAAAAGCAACTAAAAAGCAATCTGAGAACTTTCTGTTACGGCAAACATATCTAAGAAAATGTAAAATGATGTATATTGGTAAAAAAAAAATGGATAAATGCACCTTGAAGGAAAAAAAATAAAATAGGTTTAATAAAAAAAAAAAAAATTAGAAATACAAGACATTACAAAACTCTTTAGGACAACAAAACAATTTTTTAATACTACTGTATTCAAAGTGCTCCAGTTTGTTTGTTTGTTTTTTTCAGTTATACTGTCAAGAGAACCAATTCAAATAATAGATTAAATATAGGACATGGGCATCTTTTTGTTTTGAACTCAGCTTAGAAGATATGAGGGGAAAAATACATTCTAGCTGATTTTAGGTGGAAAAATAGTGAAATTTAGGAGCTCTGTACAGAAATCAGCATTCTGCTGCAAAGGAAACGTCACATTCACCAAAACCTCAGGTAAAACGGACTTTATATCATTTGGTCAAAACATTAAATATATGCCAGACTTTATATATATATATATGAACATTGTTATGTAATACTCCTTTATACATTACATACAAAAACAGCTTTGCTTAAATATCCCATAAACTTCCAGAATCATCTTTTGTCCTTGAAGAAGCCCTTGGAGGTGCTGCTCTCCTTGATGGTGACAGTCAGGAAGTTGGCGGTCACATCCGTCACCAGCACCTTCTCCACGTTGCTGAGGCATGGCCTCCAGGCCGTTTGGTCCTGGCTGTCATCGAACCTGGTCGGAGACTGCCTGTCCAGAAAGTAAGGCTTCTCCATCGGCGGGAACTCGGTGGGTCGGCCGCGACTCGCTTTGTGGTGGTGTTTGAAGTGCGCCGCCACCAGGTAGCCGGAGCCATCTTTAGTCCTGTGCGACTCCATGCTGCGGTGAGAGTGGAGCTGCTTGTGGGAACTCCCGCGGGAGACTTTCTGTGTGTGGTGATGATGATGATGATGATAGTAGTGGTGGTGATGGTGGTGTTTGTGGTTCTCTGAGTGTCTGTGGGCCAGCTTCTGCAACCTCATCTCCTCATCTCCTTGGAACTTGGACAGTTTGTGAGGACCGTGTCTCTCCTCTTCTTCTTCCTCCTCCTCTTCCTCCTCCTCCTCTTCCTCATCCTCCTCCTCCTCTTCCTCCGTTCTTCTCTTGTGTGGCTCGGAGACAACCGGGCTGAAGTCGTCGTCTACAAAGCGGGGCTTTGGCTTCGGCCCCCTTTTTTTGGGTGTTTGGACGGTGCCGTCTGAATCAGTTTGTCGAAGGGAAGATCGCTGGTGCTCGTGGAGACTCAGTTCAGAAGGTCGCACACGCATGCTTTCTCCACGGTTGACAGCGCTCGGTGGGAAGATGGTGGGAACGACAGCCCTCAGGCCTTCTCTGGCCCTGGGGGTGAAGACCGGCTCAGGGGTTGGGTACGTAATGTGCATCCCTCGGGCTGCTTCGCTCCTGAACTCATATGACTTGGTTTTACCTGTAGCCTGCCCCTAGAAAAAAATATTTTAAAAAGCATTTTTAAGTTACACAAAATGAAAATCTTTTTTTAAATTTTTTTTATTAAACAACATAACAATAATGTTGGTGTTTTATAAAGGAAATCTTCAAATGTCAAGGTACTTTTCTATCATATACCACTGTGATATTACAAGATACAGCATCATCAGATCTGAGACAAACATATTTTCTGTTTAGATTAATTCACGGATTAAATTAATCCGTTTTTGTTGCAAGTGCAACAAAAGCTTTCCTTACAAATTAAGTCTTTTTTTTCTTCAGTTGCCATGACAGCAAGCTGTTACGTTTTGAGTAGTTTCACAAAGTATGATTTCCAGCTCTCACATCATTGACAGACTAGAAACATTTTAAGTTCACTTTAACTACTGATAAGTAATTCAGAAACTAGCAGCTTTTTTAGGTGGTTTATAGCAAGAATGCAACAGTTAGACTGACCCTTCTTCTCAAAAAAGAATAATTAAAAGAATTAAAAATTTTAAAAAAGCCCTCAGTTAATCTAATGTGAACAAATATTAGGCTTCATGTTCAAGAAATAGTAAAAAAAAAAAATTCTTCTTAAGCTTAAGAGAAAATAAACTGACCCCCAAAATAGCTTCAATTAGTTTTGTATTTGTAGATTACAAAAGAAATAAAGGGAAATCCAGTTGGAATATTTTAACCTTGTGCTAAGCACATTGAGCTGAGGAAAGATTAATAGCATTACAACAGACATTAAGAAAATAAATAAAATGAGTACTTCATCCCAATTTCAACTGACTTAATAAAATTAAGCCGTTATTGGTTCTCCATCTGTAAACCAGTCTGTGCTGTACGTAGAAATAATAAAGAATGAAAAATATAAAAATTGAGGTCAAAGCTGCTGTGGTGGTAGGTGACTTTAATAGCAGTTGAACCTCCAAAAGAAATTACTCTTATTTATATGAATTATGATTACTTATATTTCTGCTGCAAAAAGATACTTTAAGCAGGGAACAAAAATGAAGGTCTCAGCAGACAAGAGGGAACAAGAACACTATTTCCAATACCAAAAGACGCAAATATGGAATTGTTAACACATATATATATATGGTCAAACAAAGTTATTCTTCCCTTCTTTTGCATCTTTTGTTCGTTCTTACCAAACAACTTCCCCCAAAAAGACAAAGTCGACATGAGGAAGCCAAAAAACTGTTAAGAACAAAGTGCCATAATAAATTCACCTTAAGTAGAAACGTCTTTGGTTTCGGTCCCCTCTTTTTGGGCCCATACAGCTCTCGTTCACGCTCTCTGCGGAAAGGAAACACCAACACACATCCATAATGAAGTGTCATGGGAGCAAAGTGCACGGAGCGTACTGTCTGCACACTTACTGCATATATTATATCCACTGGTTGCATACAGAAATGCTAACATACGTTGTAATATTATAATTACCTCTGTTCGAAAGCGGCAAACAAACGGGAGTCCAAAATGTTCTCCTCTGGCTCCCAAGTGCTGTATCTGCGGAGCAGAGCATTAAATCAGACTGACAGGTCTGTGAGCGGACTCGTTAGCCCCAGAGCTAAAACCCATTGAGTTGATTTTAACCCCGCTAGCTTCGGCGAGCTAACCACGGTCAGTGCATAGACAGCTCTGTAGCGGCTCGAAAACATGTATAAGAAGCGGTGTAGCGATACTTACTTGGGCGACCATCCCTTCCATTTCACCAGGTACTCAATCCGACCCTGCATGCCATCAGAAACAGAGCAGGACTCGGTTAGCTTGCAGAGGCAACCGCAGTGTTACACTGCGCTGACGTTAACGCTGTATTCGGCTCTCCAGCAGAGGAGAGCGGAGCAGATATGCCTCCCTCCTACCTTCCTTATCCTCCGCTTGATGATAGACTCGGCCGCGAATACCCTCTCCCCGACGGCAGACAGCTCCATGTTTACTCCAGTGCTACCTACCGTTAGCCTGATGGGCGCCAGTTGAGCAGATATCCCCCCTCCTCTCACTGCACTTCACTCCCCTCCCTCCTCCAGAATTCCCGACAGACCATAATAGTACCGAACAGAATGGACGTCAGCACATTTTTTTTATACCGTTGCTAAGGAACCGCCGTCGGAGGAACCACGAGCTGGATGGCCATTGGCTCAGCCATTACTACGTGAATAGGGTTTCTAAATGGAGGAGGAGCCGGGGTGTTTTTTTCTGGAGTAAAATGGTGGCCTATTTTTTTTTTATCCGCGCAGCGAATGAATCGTCTCACTAAACTTATGTAACGCCAACAACGAAAATAAATAAATAAATTAATTTAAAAAAAAAAAAGGAAATAAAAATCATGGACGAGATGGTATTGCAAAAAAAAAAAAAAACAAACAAAAAAAACAAGCAGACAAAAACAAAACACACAACAAAACAAACAGGCAAAAAAAAAAAACAAGCAGAAACTGAATGTGTTTAATGAAAATGTTAGACATTTTGACAATACGAACCCATTCATTTATTTAGTTTAGAAGATTATCTGTATAGCTTAACCGCAGTGGAAATATGTTTGCAAATGTAACCTATAGTGCAACATTTGCATCTTTATTATTATCATTCATTTTTTGCATTTGCTGTGTACACACCATTTTATATCTAAACATCTGTCATTAGTTAATAGTAAGTTAGGGCATAAAAGCTTAGGTTTAAATTCCACAAATGATACTATTCGGCACTTTTGCTAAAAAAAAAAAAAAAAAAAGATGGAAAGAAAGAAAGAAAGAACTTTTTTTTTTTTTTTTTTTTTTTTACCGAATAACATAAATTTAAAAATAAATTATATCAGTCATTTAAAATAAAAAATTTGATTAAAAAAACCCTACAGATTGATTTTAAAATTAGAATGAAATGTTTTCGGTTGATTATCGGTCCTACGTAGCCTATGCCAACATAACAAAATTAAATAATGCTTGACAAAATGTGACAACGGTTGTTTAAGTTTCCCATGTCATTCTGTATTACCAAATTATGGAGAGGCATATTAAATGCGCTCACATGGCTGCCTACAAACATTTATTTTTTTTAAATAAAGGAATAGAGTCGGATTTAGGTAAAAGATTTTAGGCATTTTTCTTTCTCCTTATTTGGCATTTTCATTTAGCTATTATTATTATTATTATTATTATTATTTTATTTTATTTTCTGTTGAATGAACGTGAGAGGGGACTTTTCAAAATCAAAATTTAATCATTGCAAGAAAACTTAATTATTTTTCCCTCAATTAGCTACAACCAATAGGCATAGCGTATGTCAAGATACATAATAATAATAATAATAATAATAATAATAATAATAATAATAATAATAATAATAATAACAGCAACAACAACAATAATAATAATAATAACTTATTGTAGAGTGTTTTTTTTCCTGTTCTGTCACTTTTGTTCTGCATTTAACTCCAAATTATTATATTTTACGCATCCAAAGTCCAGTGACCGTGAATGTGACCCACAGTGTTGTGACCTGATCGAATGTAAACGGATGACGCATGAAAACAGGAGCTTCAGACATCTACACGTCTCCACCTTTTATTTGAGGAGAAAGCTCACGCGGAGGAATTCCAGCGTGATGACGCCGTAAAGGCCTCATGCTGCGAACTATAGCAGCTGAACTAAGTTCGCTATGTGCCACGATGGCTTTGATTTCTACCAAAAATGAGTAGTTATGGTTTTGCGGCATAAACGAACATTTAGTTTTAGTATCGGATCCAAAAGAAGCTGCTGATGTATGCGATCACATTATTTCTTTTCTTTCTTTTTTTTTTTTTCTTCGTTCTCTGCCAGATAATGTTTGCAGACTGAAACAAACCACGCAATGTTAAATACGAGCAAACTGAGCGAGGCTAGAGCTTATATGCTTTTTTTTAATTATCGTGCCTCTGCTCAGACAAATATGGACACGTTAAAACGCTTAATCAATATATATATATATAAAAACTATATAAAAAAAATGAACTTCCCATTGTAGGCAAAACAAATAAAATTGAAATCCAATTACGACAGCTATTATCTAAGCGTCTAAAAATGTTTACGATTGCTTGTTGTCCTTAAATAATGATCAGTGATGCTGAACTCCTGTCAGGCCTGACTGCCCGGTAATGTTGCTAAAAACCCAAAATCGAAATATGAAAATTCAATTTTCATAGCCTCAATCGTTTGTTGAGGCTTCCACTCAACAAACGATTGTGGCGTTTATTGAGTGGAAGCCTTTGGATTCATCCTCTCTTTATAATATGGCTAAAAGCAGTAACAATGTTATTTCTGATTTTCGGTCATGCAGTTGTCAGAGTTTATTACAAATCGCGTCAACGGGAAATGTGGCTAATTTGATGGATTAAGCCACATTAAACATTTTTCCCAGGCAATCGCGTCTAGTTTATCCAAACCTCTTTACAGCCTAAAATATATTTTTTTAAAATCTACTGTTATCCAGGAGCAGATGAACCAAAATGCGCCACGATTTTCTGCTCAGCTGGATTCTCTGCAGGCTGGGTTCAAAATCCAACAGGTATTTTCCCTTAAAAACTAATCACGAAAATAAATAAATAAAACCTGAGACAAAACCATTTTTAACCAAACATTTTTCTTAAATATAATGTGCGTCATGAATGCACGAAAACGACGTGCGTTTGAGAGATCGGTACACAGGCGTCCTCCTCCGCTTTCAGTACGTCGCCGAAATGACGTTTTAATTAATTGTCTCGACTTTTCGCAAGAAAATGTTGTGTGCAGCCGAATGAACAAAATGTCAGACAGAAAGAGGAAGATGGGCGCAGCTCAGACAGCGGCTGCGATTGGTCTCGGCGTGCCTGCAGTGCAGCACCGCTGCCGCGTTCAAACGCCATTGGCTGGCTTGTATCTGGGCAAAGACGCGCGGGCTGCCGGTGCGCACAGACTGAGGAAAAAAATAATAATAATAAAAACCCACGGGTAATAATAGCTACAGAAAATATGAGCAGTGAAATGAGTACACGGAGGTTAACAATTACATTATCGTTCCGACGAAACCCATGGCGCCATAAAGTACCACTGACACAGTTTTTTTTAATTATTATTTATTTATTTTATTTCTTGAGAGAAATCCAATCCTAATTTTATGAAAGTCTAAAACAAGACAAACAAACAACCAAAACAAACCCACAGTCTGCACCATGGTTTCATTACACCACACAGTAAGATTTAAATTTAAGTGTTTTTCACCTCGGCTGCCAAGAGAGCGGAAAACTTCCACCGCAGGCTGCCAGGTCAGGAAAACAAACGTAAACAGGCCCACATACAGAGGAATCAGATCAGAGTAGAAGCACGCTGTCACAAATGTAACATACTCGCAAGCAGAGCCGACTCAAATTTATTTAGGGCCCTAATCAGGATTTCATTTGGGGCCCCAACTCCGGTTAACATTATTTATTGAATAAAAAGCACTTTGGGAAGAGGGTTTTATCTGAATAACCTCTTTGGTTTGGTCTGGCAGTCATGCCAGTATTTTTTTTTTTTTTGTTATAGTCTCAATAGAGCAGAGAAAGAGACAATAAATGTATTTATTGATGAGGTTGTAGAGGCATTGTTAACAACACGGGACTCCAACAAACACCGGAGCAGCAACAATAACTATAAACCCAACAACTTTAAATCATAACTGTTAACATATGTATCAGAGTATCAGTGTTTTCCTTTGATTCCAAAGGAAAACACTTTCCAAAAAATCAAAAATACATTCAAATGTTACATTTGGAAGGACGTAAAAGTAATAATGATACATTTCCAGAGATTCAGACCTAGAATAGATCTGTGTTCTGCATGAGAGGTTAGGCACTATCTGTTGCCTCATTGTGACCTGAGGTGGGAAATTTAACAGCAGCCTAGTTCACATATTCCTCAGGCCGGCTACACCTCCAACTGCAAAGAAGACAAGGGCACAAATCGTCATTTGCACCGAAACGACTGTTTTACCTGTCTGCACAGCTTAGTGGGCGCAGTGAAAGTTTGATTTTTCCAGGCAGAATGTGCACCCTGCCTGCTTCACTGTCTTATAATGATTTTCCGTAAAAAATATCAGAGGCTAAAATGGCGTAAAAATCAAAGACGCGGCGTTTAAGTCGTGAGAGACCGTGAGAGAGTGAAATCACACACATTTACACATTTGTAAGTAATTGTATATTTGCAAATCCAGTTTTGCAGATGCTTCAAAACATCCCCTTGAGTTCAACAGGTAATGATCAAACAGATATTTGCGTAAAGCGCATTTACTTTGACGCCTTCTCAAAACGGTACAAACAAGTAGAAAAACATATTCGAGAAAATCTTTCTAGTTCATTTTCAAGTCTTTAAGAGTTCCTCTTTCATAACCAGAAACGATACGTTTTTTTTTTGTCAGATTAGTTTCTGAATACGAGACCATCGGCGGGCCTCCCTCAGTCATGCATGTGCAAATTCAGCCTCAGTTGGCAGGAAGGAGCGATGAGATGTGACAACTCCGTTTCTGTCTATATTTATCATATGACACAAACGTCTTTATTTATGCTGTTATTTCAGTGGGACAAAGCAAGCTGCATATTGCGCAAAACCTGCAGCTGCTGCTGAACTGCGCGGGAATTCTGTTGCGGTTCCACAAACTGAGAGGCGTTTTTTTGGGTTTTTTTTTTTCTTGAACAGAAAGTGCACAGAGGAGGAGAGCGAGGACAGCCATTTTCTCTGTCGTTGCTCACATTAATGCGCACGGAGAGCAGTTTCACTGGCAGCGAAGGGAAATGGTCGAACTGCTGCTGCCTTCTCCCACAGATCACACCGATTGTCCCGACAAACTGCTTCGGTATAAAGAGGCATATCAGTCACCAGCTGTTTATAAATGTCTAGCGATCCAGATCGGCGATTTCTTTCTTTCTTTCTTTTTTAACTAGATTCGCGCAGAAGAGCGCCCAAGTGCGCTGCGCATCTTACGCTCAATGAGCAACTGCTGTCTGACGCAATTCATACACTAATCAAATGGCAGACAGTGAAGCCAGCTGAGATACTGCTTTATATGTGTGACAGACCCACACAGAACACGTCGGTCACACTCCTGCATGCAGGTGTGGACAAACGCATTACTGAAAGAGCTGCTCAGGTCTGTAGCCAGCTTTGAACCAGAGGTTACTGACTCATTAACTCTCCTATTTGCTGATGTGTACAGGTGGATGTCAAGTTAAGTCAATATTATTAAAAAAATGGTAAAATTCAACAACCTGCACAAGGAGTGATATTTGTTGTGTACTTTTGAATTTTAAAAGTTCACAACATTTTAATTTGTGTACCACTTAATGACCTACAGCTCTTGAAAATTGAATCCACTTTCTCATAAAAAGATGAAGAAAAATAATATAATTACGGAAATGTTATGACAGTAGTCTGCACAATCATAGACTGCTGACTTATCTACTGTCTAGTTATTGACACTTTCCACAAGGGGGGCAAATAATTGGTTGTTCCAAGAGTCTGGAGGGAGAATGAGCATCAACTTGCAGTCAGTGATGATTTGAGGAGCCATGTCGTGCTGGTGTTGGCCATCTTTCTTAGAGTAATTCAACAGGCTTTGTAGAGATGCTGAATGCCAGAGCAGTGGTGTCCACAGTCCGTCCTCAAGGGTCAGTATCCTGTTTTAGTTTTCTCCCCAGTTCACCACACCTGAATGAAATGATGGTTTATTAGTAGAACCTCTGTAGAACATTCACATGCTGACGAGGTAGCTAGACCATTTCAAACAGGTGTGTTAGAGCAGAGACATCTATGCTGGCAGAACACCGGCCCTTCAGGTGTAGAGCTGTTGACCCATGTGGAGATTTTATGTCGTATTGCAGAGGAAACAGTGAGAGACACCAGGCGCAGCAATGCAGACAAACTGAAGGCTGCGACCTGGTCCTCCTTAACACCTCAGCATGATTGATCTGATGCAGTAATTCAAGCAAAAACAGCCCAGACCAGCGAAAGCGTTTGACTCTGCAGTATATGGAAATAATTTACAGCAAGCTGACATCTGTTAAAAAAATTAATAAAAAAAACTTTATTTAGTTTTCTTGCAATACTTCGATTGAGAAATTAAGTTTTGAACTTTCTTTATCTTTGAGCCCAATTTAAAATCAACAGAAAAAAAATACCTGAAACGTGTTGGTATGTGTGGAATGAATTGATATACTAGCTTCACATATGGAATGATTTATTCATATAATTAACTTTTCAGTTATATTCAAATCTACTAAGTTACACCTGTGCAACGTAGTACAGACCGGTCCTGCAAAACCTGATCGGTTTGATGATACTCTTTCTAAAGAAACACTCATACACCAATCAGCCAGTCAGCCAAGTACAAAGCAGGTGTAAATTTGGCTTCTAAACCACATCATGGTTTGAGGTCACATTAGTTCAAACATTCACAGTCACAGAGCCAAGCGCTACGGAAAAATGACCACTTACAGATTCTCTTGCAAAACATTTTTATTGCAATTAGTATCATAGGAAACCTCCTGTTTTTAGTCTGCACGTATAAGTGCTCACGTTCTCTCAAAGCACCTCAGATCCCATGCAGCCAGAAGGACAAAATGTTGTCTGAAATGGGCTTGTAACACACTTAAAATTGCTGCTGTTTTCTCCAAAGTTGATTATGCCTGATGTTCCACTAAAACAAGATCCTGTCAGAAGGTTAAACAGACACCGCAAACTTAATGGAAGTGACTTGTGCTCAGTTTAAGTTCCCAGGGGTTGTGAATGGAGAGAAAGTCTTTCAAACAGATCAAATGGTGACCACAAATGATCTTCTGTTTCTATGACACAAATTGACAGTGAAGGTGCTTCATTTTTCTGTATCTGCCTGTCCAAGCATGCCTAATGGCATCATCAACATCCAAGCAGCACACATCCTTTTTAAAAACAGTCCATCTCACACTCACACACGCACACACTCTGACACAGTGTAATGTACCTTGATTTAATATAATTTTCTTCCTTACAAAAACTCCCTTTAAAGCCTACACTTATCCGTAATCTGAAAGTAGACAGGTAGGGTACAAATCATATCACATCCATAGAAAAATGAAGACTGTCTACAAAAGTAAGTGCATGTTAGGCTAGAGTTCCATCAATTATTTCATAAAATTTTGCAGTTTGGATTAGGTTGGAAATTTGAAATACCAACAGGTTGTGTTTATACTTTGAAAATATGCAAGAAGAGAACTAAGTCTTTTTGTTTTTTAACCCTTGTGTTTAAATCTGAGTTTTACAAAATGAAAACAACATCAACGCTTCATTTGTACATTCAGGAATCAGAAAATACAAATATATCGTATGTCAGTCCCTCAGGTGGTGTCCAGCTGTGTTATGCCGTTACGTATTCCTTAAAGGTAACGGTGAGGCAGTTGGCAGTAATGTCCGTGATGACTATATTCCCAAGGCATGGCTGGAAAGAAGGAAACGCCTCGTCTTTTCTTGCTTGGTGGTTGGAGTCAGACACAATGTCAGCGCTCTCCTCCTCTGACGGATTGTGTGTTTCAGTCTGGCTCTCTGTTTGAGTGTCTGTTTGTGTTCGACTGTCATCTGGTGGATGTGCTGGCTCCTCAGCTCGCGTCTCCGGCTTAGTCCCCACACAGACTGAAGATGTGGGCCTCGATTTGACTATGCTGAGGTCCATGGGTTCCTCTTGGTCTGCGTAGCCATAGTCGTGCAGTAAAGCAGGACTCTGTTGTTCGTTTCTGTCAACAATGAGACTCTGGGAGGGCGAGGAATCTGTGTTGGGAGTGCTGATGCTCCTGCAACTTAAAAACCTCTTACCCAGTCCTTGTTCTTCAGCATCTGTGTTGGAAAGGTGTCGCTTTAGTCCGTGATGGCCGTTCTGGATTCCTCTTTTGTCTGAAAGCTCCCTCTCTGAGGGCAGGGGCAGTTCGTCAGGCTTATTTGTCAGCTGTAATGGCTTATCCTGTGGAAGCTGCCCCTCGGCACCTTTGTCCTGTTCCATTACAGTCCGATCTGTTTGAGGGGACAGTTCTTTCTCTTTGCAACAATCTGCTTTTATCCCAGAACTAGGAACAGTTGGGTTGTCTTTGGGTTGCTTCGAGAAACCGTTTATGAGGCCAAGCTTTTTGACAAGCTTCATCTTTGCCAGGTGCCTCTCCACGCTGCTTTCTGCTCCTTGCAGTGGCCTTTCAGCGCCTTCAGAATCACTGCTTTTAATTTTAGCAGTCTGCATGCCGTTTTCCATGTACTTGCTCATGACAATGACAATCCGCCCGTTTTTGTTCTTGTTCTTAACAATCTTCAGCTTACTGCTGCTGACACCGTTGGAGTGTGTTGTGGCATCCTCTTTCGGGTTCACTCTCTCCGGCTCCTTCTGTCCTTTAAGGTCGGCTGGAACTTTCTTCAGCTCCATAGTGATGTCTTTTACTTTAGTCAGGCAGCCTGAGTCTTTGTCCCGGACCCACTTTTGCTGCAGCACCGCTGGGAGGTTGTATCCTTTGTTCGACAGCTCAGGAGCCTTGACGTCCCTTGGCTTAGCAAAAACAGGCTCATGTTGCTTCAGGTCCGGTTGATAGTGGTGATGCTTCTTGCTGTTGAGCTCATAGAAGAATTTCTTGCCGTTGGATTGCTGCTCGGCATCACACTCCCTGATCAGGGGCTGGTACTGGTGAAGTTTCTTGCTGTTCAGCTGGAACTGCGGGGCCTGGGGGCATATCATCTGGATAGAGCTGGACTTCTGACAGCTGTTGCCTTCCAAGGAAGCCTCCTGAAGGTTCGCCAGGATGTTGGACCTCCTGGCAAATGATGGCACCTGCAAAACAATATATCAATTATTCAAACGGCACAATAATAAGATGGATGATTCGAATGGGATTTTTTTTATTTGAGAGAGAGATGCAACAGCAAACCCATTGATTTCATGGTTCTGCTACAGAGATGCTGAGATAGGAATGTGTGACAGGTTTCTAGTGAGGCCCAAATGAGTGCACAGTTTATTTCAGGGCTCTTGAGCCCATCATCATACAGCCCTCCTGCTGGTCCAGTGTAGCTCTCTGAGCCACCGGCTGGAGATCAGAGTGACATTTCAAAGTGTCTCCTGTGGCTGTGACCTCAGCTTGGAGGAATGTCCCTTGCAGCTTTGTGTATCCTCGCTGACTTTATGTCATGTGTTACCAAACCACCCTCCTGAGAGGAATAAAGACACACCTCTGAGGGGATCCTTTGGCCTTTCTGAAGTCTTGATTGATACATTAAACGAATGATTTGGCCCATTTAGTAGCATGTATACATTTGGTAATCTGGGGAGTTAATAAACTAAAAACAAAAACATTGTTTAAATATTGTTTAAACAATGTTTTAAACAAAGTTGCTGTTGGTAACTTTGCTTGTGCTTCCCACTACAAAAAGTATTTACATCCCTTTGCATTTTCCTCGCACTAAAACCACAAACATTCCATGTATTTTCTTTGGCTTTTATGTGACAGACCAACAGAAAGTGGCACAACATTTGAAGATTAAGGAATAGAAAGCCTATATGGTGTTCATTAACAAAATAAAAATTTGAGAAGTTAGGCATGTATTCAACTAGGCTAAGTCAACATTTTCTTAAACTGTCTTTCAGCAAGACTGCTGCCTTATGGGGTATCTTTCACAACTAACACTTGTCCTGTAAGCAGATTGTCCCACCTAAGTAGTGGATTCTCTTCCAGAGTTGTCAGATTTGATCTTTGGTAATGTGTTGGAAGGTTTGCTGCTGTGCCATATTCTATTTTCAAAAGATGGATTGAACAGGTGTTAAATATTTGATAAACCAAACCCTCATTTAAACTTTACCACTGATTTATCCCTGACCATTCTGCTGTTTTCCTTGCCGTTTATGCGGCGGTGTGTTTCACCAAATTTCTCACACAAACCTCAGAGGCATTCACAGAACAGATCGATTTAACTTGAGATTAAACAACAAATGGCCAGACTTAATTTAGTAATTAGGTTTCTGAAAATCTGAAAGGAGTCAGTTCACTCTATTTTGTTAAGGGAAAGCGGATCTAAAGTGACTGAATATAAATGCAGAGTTCTATTTGTAAAATATCTTAAAAGCCCTTATTTATCCTTTCCCTTCAACTTAATAGTTTTGCAGTGCTTTGCGTTGGTTTACCAAATAAAATCCCAATCAAATCCGCTGCATTTTAGATTTCTCTTACCTGAACAAGAAGGTGCTTCGGTTTGGGTCCTCTCTTGCGGTATCCCATCAGCTGCTCCTGACGTTCCCTGTGGGAGTGGAGACCGGCAAGCAGTCAGTCACTGTTGCATGGCAACAAACATCATGGGTGTCCTCCTCAGGCTCAGCTAGGAAATACCAAGTGTTTCCTAGCACTGCTATAACTTGGACTGACACTTCCTTATGTAAATCATCCACACCCTTCCTCACTTTCTTTGCAGAGAATCAAATGGTTATCTCTTCGGAGGCTTGTTCTCATCATTACTTTGAAATGAAGGTTGATCTTAAATATCGGCTCTGTTGTGCAAATCCTACTTGAAGGTGAAGGAAACGCCCCCCTGTTAGAGTTTCCTTAGGCTTCCTCCATCTCAATGGGAGCCTCTCCAAAAGCAGTAACTGAACACACGGCAGACAAGAGTGATGTCAGAGTCCTCCCCCGCTTCCCCCCCAATCACCTCTAATTACAATGACGACTCGGTGTATTTTCATAGCCTGCCGTTCAGACGATTTAGCTCCCTGGAGGGATGCGTAATTAGTTTCAATAAAACCTCCTCCCCTTTGTAACAGAGGGCTGGTGATAAGTGCAAAAACAGAGGTAGAGTTTGCTCTGCAACATGTGACCTGTACCTTAAAGGTTGCTCAGGCTGAGAGAAAAGCCAGTGACAGTTTAACACGGCGCACCGTCAAGAAATTCAATTACAAAGTCCTGCAGGGGGAAGACCACACACTCAGGGTATGATTAGAAAGTCGCCAGTATAAAACTAAGTTTAGAGGGTGTTTATAAAAAAACTTTTAATTTAGTTGTAATACTATAATTACAAACATATTATGCTGTCTTGCATGATCATGAGTTTTGCTTTTCTTTTGCAACAGAGGCATGTGAGTTTGGAATTTGAATGGACTGAATTTGAATCTTGATAATCTTAGGAAGTGTTTCCATGCTCAATGTACATCTGATTTGTTTAGACTGGGTCTCACGCTGCACATCCTGTCATGCTATGCTGATGACACTCAACACTTCACTACTTTTAAACCGTGGCATATCTCAAAATTATCAGTCCTATAAAATTTATTAAAATGCAAAATCTTGCTTTTTAGCTGAGCTACAGATTTATTTTTGACTCAGTGAGAATTTCCAGGATTTATAGCTTATCCAAAATGAAACTGTTAATTATTTTGACCAGCTCTTGCAAGTGGACTCATGTCTTTCTGATCTTTTTTTCCACATTAAGTTATCAGAATGTAGACTAACCAGGGTTTTATTATCTGCCTCTAAAGCAGTGTAAAAACTAAAACTTAAGCCAGATATAAGTATTTAGCTAAATCAAAGTTCATCATACTGTTCCTATGGTTTAAAGTTATTTTGAGAAAGTGCCAGGTAACACGTCTGGAGTTCTACCTGGCTGTCTGGAAGATGGAGTCAGCTCTGACCATCATGCACTTTTCCCTTGTTTATAGGAAAACTGATTGCAGACTCAACAGAGCAGATAGCCTGACTGATAAACAGGATTACAAACATCAACCAGCAGAACTGACATATATTTTGAAGTACTGTAGTAATAAAACTCTCTTGTAATTTTCCATTGAATTCAAACTTCTCTCAAAGAATTTGCCATGGTTTTCTTTTTTATGTATCATAGTGCTTAAAATTTAGAAATGTAAGGAACGTGCTTAAAGAATATCTAGAACAGAAAAGGCCTAATGTGTTCTTTCTGGTACCACGCAGAATAAATCTACAACTAATGAACTCAGCATGACCTCTGTTGTGGTTCACCTCTGGCATGTCCTGAAGAAGAAATATGTGAGGGTTAAAAGACCACCAATGTACAATGACCTGACTCTGACTCTCAACTAACAACCAGGTGCCAAAAAGTGTAGCTGCTTAACAAAGTGGCTTCGTTTGTCCAAGAAACCTGACACCATGATAAATCCTAAACTAAACACAATGTTAAATCTAGTTACTGAACTTTCAGCATCTCTGAATGACAAGCTATGTGGCTCGATCAACAAGGGATCATCCAGGAATCCAAGCTTTAACCAAACACACAGGGCGTTTCAATGGATGGGTGACAGTTAAGGTCAAGTGTTCTGACTGGAACCGGAATTATGGGAAACCACGCACCTATAAACCAGTTTGTTTTTTTTTACTTACTGGTGTCATTAGTTGTGAAGCTGGTTTATCCAATTCTGAACTCACCTGTCTTGGAAAGCATCAAGCAGCCTTGGATCCAGGATGTTTTCCTCTGGTTCCCATGTGTTGTATCTGCACAGAAAGGAGGAGGAGATAAAGCAGTTGGGACAAACTGGTCTGTTTGAAAAGGCTGACACTGACAGGCACTGGTTGTCACTAATTCAGCATATAATTTATGAGCCCTCTTATAGCAGATCTGTACATGAGTTAACACGCTGAGACACTTGTCCCTCCTCAGTGGATAAATCAGGAGCAACTTTTACGCGCTTGGATACAGATCACAAATCCACATCTACGGGCGGTTCTTAAACATCGCCCCCAATTACAGACGCGTCATTGTCTAATTGGCACACTGGGGATTGCACAGATCGTAAAACCACATCCATCATCGGGGCCAACGAGTCAGGCGCCCAGAAGCAAGCACGCGAAAACCGCCCATCTGCGCGCCCACGCTCGGAAGAATTCTTATATTCTCTTGCTTGCTATTCATTTATTTAATTTTTTTTGTTGTTGATGTGGTCGTGATGCTGTTTCCGTTCAGTGGTGGACTCACCTTGGAGACCATCCTCTCCACTTGACCAGATACTCGACCCTCCCCTGTGACAGAAAGAGAGAAAGAGAGGGAGAGAGAGCAAACGGGATAAGGTTACTTTACTACGCGCTGCACCGTTACAATTATATATATATATATATATATATATATATATATATA
>CAEFZY010042607.1:0-26707 GCA_903066815.1 Brachyrhaphis roseni
TTAGCATGTTATTTATGCTATAGTTATCTGAATAACTCTTAATATGTTATGTTAACATACCAGGCATGTTCTCAGTTCGTTGTTCACGTGCCATGTAATGTTAGCATACCGTACAATTATTCAGCCTGTTGTTGCCTCTATTCTATTTTTATTGCCTTTCAAGGTGACGTGTCTGTTCTTGGTGTTGGATTTTATCAAATAAATTTCCCTCAAAAATGCGACTTATACTCCGGTGCGACTTATATATGGATTTTTCTTCTTTATTATGCATTTTATGGCTGGTGCGACTTATAGTCCGGAAAATACGGTAGTTTTGTTTTGCTGCTGTTGCACCTGAATTTTGCCGCTTTGGAGCACCTGTCTGTGGTTTAATCGATAACTATCTCTAAAAGTATCAAAACACCATGTGACTCTGACCAAACAGGATGGATTCACGTTTAGAAGAAGGATGTTTGTTTTCACTTCCTGTATTTTTACAGATGTGAGGTTTTGATCTGACAGCGGTGGCATCTTCCTACTCAAGTTTGTCAAATGGCATCAAATTATTCTCATATTTACCTCTAGGAAGCTTCTGTTGAATCCTTTTAACAAAGTATTTTGAATTTTTGGTGATATCGACGCATTTATTGAGTTTGAAACTGTGTACTTTGCTCTTTAAAAGGACTTAATCAAACAGACAGAGTCTAAACTAGAGATTTTGAGTAGAAGTGAAGCGAGAGACGGAAGCAGCTTGTAATCTGATCCGCAGGGAGGGAGTCGACTTTTTGGGATATTTTCAGACTCCTCAAATAACCACAATGGACGGGTGTATTTTTGCTCCTTCCAGTGCAGAATAACATCTTGTAGCGGGTATATTTTCTTTGGATTTAGTGAAGTTCAGACTGAATGTTGTTGGCTTGATGAGTTTTAGGAAAGTATACTCTGTGCTGATTTTGGTTTTCTTGAGACTTTCAGATATGATAGAAACACCAAAGTTTAAGTCAGATCAGATTTACATCCACATGATGGTTTCTGTTTATATGTTTCCTATGACACCAGATAAAGTCATTGAATGTGGCGCCGTTTAAAAATAGCCCATAAAACAATGTTTGCAGCCAGGACAGTTGTTGCTAGTAAACACAGCGGTGAATCTGTTTCCCCACAGAAACCAAATGGCCTTCCAGACCCAACACTTCAGAGAAACTTCGATTCCTTTTCGTATGAAATTTGCTGCTGTAATGGTAAACAATGCCACTTTTAACCTTCTGAGGTCAGTGGTTTGCTGATATAGGCGTAAATTAGGGGAGGGTTAGCGCTTTAAGAAGCTGTTGTGAATGAATTCAGGGTCTTAAAAAATATATTTGACCATTTTCCAGGCCAAGATATGGAAAAAAATACAACAGAGCATGGAAACGTGTTTTATTTTCCAGGTTTATAACAAATCACGCCTTGATTTTTAACATTTTATCCAACATTTTGAGGTTTCGACTTATGACTGAATGCACACATTAATCACAAATTATTGTTGCTACTTTTTGCGTTTTAAACAACTTCAACTCAGTGTGAGTGAAATAAATGGTTAATTTTATTTGACCATTAATAAAACTTTAATAAAAAATAATAAATGTTCATGAAGTTTTATTGTTACATTTTTTTAATTATTATTGTTTTAATTAAAAAATATATTTTTATTTTTTTCAGTTATTAAAAAATCCAATAAAATTACCACATTTGTTTTTAGTAACAATTCATTTTTTTCTTTTATTTTTTCTATGAAATACTTTAAACCTTATTTGACAAATCTACCAGTTAGAGTTTTAAATGCAGTTCGAGTCCAAGCTGCAAAATGCCAAAGTGTACAACAGATGATGTTTTATGATTTCTGAAACCTACAAATCGGTCTACTGTTTAATCGGAATAATGGTGAATATTGTTTTATTACATGGAAATCTAGAAATTTTAGCCTGGAAAAGTATGAAATTGTGAAAACCCATGAATGATTGCAATGTTTAATCTTTGGAGATTATGTCTGTGTTTAATAAGAAATCCAGCTGTGCAGATTTTCTCTACAATCTGCTCTGAAGTTCTACTGAGGTGAGAATAAATGGATGTTTTTATGTTTCAGGCTCACCACTCACTGCAAAGTAGCAGGGCCTAATCACAGCCATGTCGAAAGGATGCATCACAGTCACCAAGTACTTCTTATTCCTCTTCAACCTCCTCTTTTTTGTAAGTAATGCCGTTTCTTTATCAGTTCATTAGTTCTGACTTCCTCATCAGCAGCTTTGTTTAATTAAAAAAGCAGAGCAACATTTTTCTCCTCTGCAATCAGAAGTCAGAATTTCCAAGTTGGAAAAATAAAATCGAACGCAAATCGAATCAGAGCAACAAATAAAACTGTACACTGCAAAAACACACAATCTTACCAAGTATATTTAGTGTTAAAAATGATTGGTGTTAAAATAACCTAATCATTTGTTGAAATAACGCTTAAAGAATTCACACCAATTCTGAAAATTACCATATAGAAAGTTAAATAGTGTTATTTTATTCTGGCCAAATTTGATGAGTTGAAACTGAAAATAGTTAACTTTGAGTCTTTTTCCATTTATGTGTTGTTGCTACTAAAATACCAAGTAGCACTTTGGTATTTTACATTCACTGATCAGAGAAAGATTGAATTGTTGAGTTTCAGGACCAACTAAGAGGAAAATCTTCAGGTTAAAATCACCAGCTAGCTTCTCTGTGTTAGCTGGGACGTTAGCTAGCACAGAGAAGCTAGCTAACTTCGATACCAGACAGTGAAACCATTACTGGTACCTCACAGCTAACCTGGAGAACCATGTAATCTTTAGAGATGTTTGGTGCCTTTTAGCTTTTTATTTGAATAATTAAATCTATTCAAATACCAGATACCGTATAAGGAAATGATGCCTGAGGAAAGAGCCGTTACAGACCAGCCAGGTCTGAGTAACAGCAGATGGTTCCAGTTTGCTTCCTCCTCTCTTCCATTAAAGTCCAGTTCTGGCTTCCAACACTGACTCTGCGAGGCTGTCCAGACCTTTCCAATGAGTCTGCATCTATAAACCTGACACAGGCCTTTTGAAGTCAACTGGGGTCTAATAGGAAGCGTGTGTGTGTCTGTGTCAAGTGTTTGTCCATGTGGACAAATTATGCACGGTGAGGCCAGGGGAGCCAGGAAGTGGTGGGCTAATGATGGCTGCCGGTGCTCTGCAGCCTCTTTAAGAGATCGGCACCTAAGCAGGGCACTAATTACTGCTGTGGGGCTCCAGAGGGGGCAGCAATACAAGCAGGAAGCTGGAGAATCAACAGAGCCTCTTATTGAGGACTTTGGTCCCCAAGACAGAACCTCGCAACATCTAAACAGAGGCTCACAGTCAGAACTTTCCAAACTCAGTCACAGGGAAAATTTTAGGGAATGAAATAATCATAAACCAGCAGCGCTGAATTTGTTGCCCAACCCTGGGTGTTAATCATGAGAAAATGTGGAAGAGGCATTTTCTTCATTGCTGCTACGACAGAAAGACAGAAATTAAGGTTTAATGACTTCCAGATGCGAAAATAACAAAGTGAAAGAAAACTCTCCCATGTTTTCAGGCATGGAGAACATGCCTGAAAACATGCTGCAATCCAATGCACCAATGGCTGCAGAGCACCGGCATAAGCTAGCCAATCAGGCATTGTCACCAATGCCTGATCTATTATTAGTGCATTTCCACTTTTGGATCGGTGCAAAAGTGGAAATGCACCGATCCACTTTTTTCACTTCCGATGCCGATATCTGAGATTTACAGATACAGAAGAACATCGCTGAATTACTAGACATAAATGTACTGAATTACAAATTCATTTGATAAATCTGCACCAATACAGCACACTTAAAAACACCAATAGCTTCACGAGCTTGATCAAACATGTAAGAACAACTTTAATTTGTTTTTACAACTTTAATTTGTTCAACAATAAATGTAAAAGAAATGATAAAAACAGAAACTGACTAAAACAATGTGTTATATGATAAATTAACTTATAACATGTGAAAATGTCTTGTTGTAAAGTGAAATTACCCGAGAATGGAACAAGAGAGAGAATATCTCTATTTATGATCAAGTTTCTTTACTTTATATAAAGCCGATCAATATGTTAGCAAAACATTCGGAGCTAAATATTATGATCTTGTATTAGCAGTTAGCCTTGCTAGCATTACCAAAACAGCATTCTCCATGTGTAATGCTAGCTATGCTGATAACATCAGGAGAGTGAACTATTATGCAGTTAAGCTCAAAATGATTCAGATATTGTAGATTTTTCCTTAACTCTGAGATTTGCAAATGACAAAACTCAGAATAACAGAAAAGCTAAATTGTCTCACTATCAATGGGCACCTTGCCGTTACCTAGCAACCCTAGCCAAGCTCAGGACGTCACCTAGCAACCAAGTAATAGTTCCATTAGCAGATTATTTCACTTATACTTGGTTAAGATTTTGTGTTTTTGCAGTGTATAATATCTTGCTTAAAAGTTACTTTTAAGTTAGATTTGTCTTATTTCAAGTGAACTAAGATATTTTCACTATAATCTAAACCAAAAATACTTTGTAAGATTTTATGTTTTTGCAGTGAATAGATATGTCTCTTTATGGATCTTACACATTGTCACCAATGCCTGATCTATTATTTTTTCCACTTTCTTCTTTCGCAGATCTTTGGAGCGTTGATCATGGGCTTTGGACTGTGGATACTCTTCGATAAGGAAAGCTTCATAGCTGTGCTACGTAAGTGCCGACACACTTCGACGCACCTGCAGATATTTTAATATCCAGTTTCTTTCTTAAGCAGAGGGATTTTAAAAATGTTAAACACTGAAACAGAAACTGGAAAATGTGGGAAACCCCTAAAGTCTGTTCAGAGTTTGTGTTTTACGGAGTTCCCATGGGAGTCGTTTCCATGAAAACTCAACGTTGTTTTAAATAAAGTGACTCACAGATGAAACGAGTAAAGGCCGTAGATGCACAAGCATTCACATCTGTGCGGTGCAGGTTTCCCAGTGGGTGAGACGTCTCTGAAGGTTTCACCTCAGGTTTTATCACTTTTACTTCGTTTCCTCCAGAGTTTTTCAGTCTGCCCACTCAGCAGGGGGGCTCAGGTGGAAATTCCCTCTGCAACAGATCATAGCGCTTTTACTGTTTGCGTCGATATCTTCAGATAAACATGTGTAACTCTATATTGTCCCCGTTTTTAAATGTGCAGAGCTTTTTTCAGGCAGGCTGCGTAATTAAACCCAGCTCCAGTCTCTGTGACAGAGAAATGGAAAATGTTTGTTTCCAACAACTGTTCGTGTTTTCAACACATGGAGCGAATCCAGCAGCAGCGGAGCTTTCTCTCTCTCCCCCATTAAGAGTTTAGTAATTTATTGCTGGTCTGTTTGGTGAGTAAATATAGCGCTGCATAGTTTGGGACTTTGTTAGCCCTTTGTTAACCCTTTATTAACCCTTTAACTTTTTATTAATCCTTTATTAACCCTTTGTTAACCTTTTATTAACCCAGCTGAGATGGGAATCAACCAGAAACAACATGAGGAAAGTTAATCACTTTAATAGGATGACCACATTTACTTCCATCCATCCATCCATCTGCTTTTTTTTCTTGTTTCCCTTTCCTTTGTTATTTCATTCTTTGTGTTTTTGTTTCTTTCTTTGATTCGTTCTTTCCATCCATCTTTCTGTCATTGTTCATTTTTTCTTTCGTTTTTCTTCTTTTCCTCTTTATTCTGTTAACTTTCTTTCCATCCTTCCTTTCATCCATCCATCCATTGTATATGATCCATCTGGATATTAATTTATGTAATAGGTATGATTTTCCTTTTTTTGTTTAAGATTTGTAGCTCTGAATGGAAATCATTTGTGTTATAAAACTCTTTAATGTTGATAAAGCAGTGAAAGGGTCTTCTAAAGTACATTTATTGTATTTTCAGTCAGTAATTCTCTTGCTATTGTTGTAAAACATTTCATGGAAAGGCTAGCGTTTTGACAAAGGTCATGCAGAGCTCATGTTGTCTCCCAGCAGCCATTGTGCATCCTGACTGACTATTTAAGGCCTTGAGGTCAGAAACAATGGAAAAATCACACCCAAGGTCTTATTGAGCTGAGTGTGCTAATCTTAAGTCAGACCTTTGGAAAACAAATATCCATCATCCCCTCTGGGTTAGCTGCGACGTTAGTTTGTCCACAAATTGTGTAGCTCTCTGATGCTGCCTGGATTTTCCTACTGTGGGAGTTTCAAAGGGAACCCATTATGCAAAATTCACATTTAGCACATTTTTATGTTCTCAACTGTTTCTAAAAACAACCCAAGCGCTTAAAAAAACCCCACCCAGACATTTTTTGACATTATGTTTTTGGTGTCTGGAAAACAAACCATTTCAAAAACCTCATATTGTTGAGTCACATTCCACGGTTACCTAGCAACCCCAGCCTAACCCAACCCGTTACTTAGCAACGCAAGCTGAGTTCCAGGACATGCGGTAGCTGGTTTTAGCAGGTTATAAACCCTTTCCAACTACTTCACTTAATCATTCGAGGCGCCACGATGGACACCGAAAGTGAGGGACGGGAGTCTTGAACAGAGCGACTGAAGTTGTTTTTATCAGTTTATTTGTGGCTTCTACTTGTTAGCATCGAGCTAATTTGACTGTGAACGTAACTCACCTGGTTGGGGCTTATAGACGGCGGTATTTACAAAAGTTGAAAACAGCTAGCTTAGAAACCGACCCATACCGGTTCCCTCCTGACGTGTTGATCAAATTACCGACTTTACCTGAATTCATACCGCATGATTTAAATCACTATGTCAAGCAGCGTAACTGGCGGTGTCCCATACGTGGGACAAATCTAGTTTGTCTGAATTATCTGCCGTTTTCGCCGCCAGTAAAAGGGGTAAAACCGGATCAGCATTAAAAATGTACAAAAGACGAGATGCTAACTGGTTTTTTCATACATGCTAGGCTACATGACGGTGCAGCATTGTCTCCATGGTTACGAATGGTTAGACGCATACGACATGATGGACCAGACAGGTTTCTGAAGAGCATGACGCCATGTGCAAAGGGTCAATACACTATACAATGGCTGCTGGAAAAGACAAGTGTTGCTTTACTATTCAGAAACCACTTGCTGCAGTCTAGTTGATTGTGCGGAAGGATCTACTATTGCTTTTCAAAGATGTACAGTTGTATAATTGCACATCTGTTTGCTGCCATTTTCACGTATGAGTGCAAACATTGAGTTTAAGCAGCAGCTTATTTAGATTTAAAGTGACAAGAGGCCATAAAACAGCTCATTCTGAAAGGAAACCAAAATAGGCAGGACTGAGCAGACTGAAATCTCATTATCTAAGAATGATTTTGTGCAAAACAAATGTAATGAACATGTTTTGTATCGCCCATAGACCCATCCTAACCTGTTAATGATAGGTCACTTGTAATGGCCGCCTCTCCAGCATGTATTTTTGTGCCTGATTCCTCCAGGAGTCAGCCTTAGTTAACTTCACTGGAAATCTTTCCCACTGTGTGGAGGAACAAAAGCTGAACTCGGCTCTGTTTATTGACTCTAGATGTTCGCCTCAAACGTTGTACGGCTGCCCGGCCATAAACAGGATCTCTGTGTTTTCAATGTGCTATTCTTTATGATTTCTACCAGCAGAGTCTTCTGCAGCTGTCTGACTGACCTCAGGCAGGGAAACTATGTGAATATTGTGGTATTTCTTATTCAATGAACAGAACTTCTCTTTTTAGTGTAGGTTTCTACATTGACACAGCAAAGTCGATATTTTCCTCCATTGCTGGGGTAATATAAGTCTGTGTCAGCGGCGTTTGCCAAAACACTGCTTGCCATGTGCTTAAACAGACGTCAGCCTTGGAGAGGAGGAATGTGAACCAGGGCGTGCGCCAAAGTAGAGGTCGCTTAGAGAGACAGGCAGGGATCTGAAATCTCTCTTCTTCAGACTGTTTAAACCCAGCATAAACTTAAAACTCAGTGCAGAGCCGGTCCGCTGGTGTTTACTTTAACAATCTGGTCGCAATGTCAACTGTGGTTTCATACCGGCTGTATGCAAGCTAAACATGTGGCTCTGGTCTTGTTCAGGTTGGCAGAATATAAATATCCTTTATTGTGCTGCAGCTGGGGAGTTCAGGTCTGAGTGGGAGCTACTGAAACTGGCTGAAAAGTCAACCTAAGTTTTTCCAACTTGAACGGAAACTTCCATAAAAAGCAGTTTTGTTTAAGCCACGGACAGACTCCTAACCAGTCAGCCTGACATTAGCTTTGAGCTGCTAGGTAACCTCCACTGTATTTACCTCGCTGCAGGAGGAAAATAGATTTGGTTTATTACCAACTTTGCGCTGGAAGTCCCTGTTTGCAGCTTAAAGTAGGCCATGAAAGCACAACAAGCACTTAGAAAGTTCTGTGGTCAGATGAGGGTACATATGTGAAAAACAACAATATGTGACAGAAAACGAACCGTGCATATCGCCCTGAGTATGCCATGAAACATGGTGGTGGAGGCATCATGCTGTGGGGAGACCAGGAACAGACTTTATAGAAACTGACCTGGAGCAAATTTGGAGGGAAGAAAAGCTCAAAATTAGTGGAGCTGAATTCAAATGGAACATTATTAAAATTTTTTGTTGTTAATGTTTTTAATTATGTACGACTTCCTGACGTGGTCTGACAGAGAAGCGCTGATCCAATATTTATATCTGTTGGTCCTGATATTGAGAGAAATTCTGGATCGAGTCATAAAATTAGTAATTTAGTTCATTAATGTCTGTGTTTAAAAAATAAACTCTTTTAGTCAATTCAGCACCAGGTTTCTGTATCGTATCAAATAGGTATTAAACCTACGATAATTTGTATTGAAAGGGAAAAAATGGAGAGGTCCATCACTCGGATCAGAGACTTTTCAAAAATTATATTCTTTAAACGCTTCCCACTTCCCTATAATCCACTACTTCCTGCTGGCCTACCACAGAAAATCCTCTTAATGCGACTCAATGTTACGAAGCTGCAGTGGTGTGAATATTTTTGCAAATGCTCTGTGTTGAGTGCATTAGTTGTTTTGGTTTTAACACAGAGAAATGCATCAAAGCAAGAGGAAGTATCTGGTGCTCTGCAGCTGTCACTCACCAGCAGATTGACTGAGATGATGCAAGACTTGTTTGAGATTACACAAGTAAAAAGATAAAAGACTCGCTGATTAGGTCTGAGATTAAGGATTAATCCAGCAGTCAGATGTCTTGTTACACCTTACAAAGTGTTACATTAGGGCTTGTTTACAGGAAATCGACACATACTAATATGTCACATAGGCTTCGTTCACACTGCAGCCTGAAGTGACGCAAATCCAATTCTTTGTGAAATTATTTATTTATTTCTCTTATTTTTTTGGCTTCGTCTTTCACATATGCGACTTGTATGTGATCACCAGTGTGAACTGCAAACGACCTGAAAGTTCCCGCATGCGCAGTAGAGGGCGCAATCACGTCACACATGGAGAGCGTTTTGCCAACCAACGTAAAAAAGTATGTCAACACTGAGAAGTCAATGTTGACGCCCACACTCCAGTCCAGTAGGTGGCGGTAAATGCACCTGAATGTTTGTTGCAATCCGCCATAATAGAAAAGAAGAAGAAGAAGATTAGATTTTTTTTACAAAACAGTTATTGTACAATTATTTAACAATAAAAACGTTACATAATCAGTTCAAGGATACTAAAAATACAATAAATATTTACATTAGCAGCTTATTATATTTTAGTTCTCCCTTATCAGAAATGGTGCACAAAACAAACAAACAAAAATGGTGCAAAGAAGAAGAAGTGCTCAGTGTTTGCCGAAGTAAACATGGATGCTAACGGTGGAGCATAGCTTACGATTTTGAAGTTGTTGTCTGACCGGAACCAGCACAGTAAGAACTTACCGTAATTCTCATTATCGTCCGCCAGGGTTGCTGTTTTTCTTCCCGTTTGCTCGTATCAGGGCGCAGAATGGTGACGTTTGTCGACAATCGATGACGTTCAGGTCGGATGAGCTGTACATGTCGCATTAAGGCAAAAAACCAAAAACATATGTTTGTCTTAAGCCTGTAAGACTTGATTTCTTCATGTATCTACATGCCATGTGATCTTGTACAATTGTTCAAAGTGTTTAATAAAATAAATAAATAAATAAAAATAAGGCAAAAAAACCCAACAAAAAATAAATCGGAATTCAGGCTGCAGTGTGAACGTAGCCTTACTCTTTTTATTAATCTCATTTTACCGCCTCTTCTGACGCTTCCTCTAGATTTTTCTTTTCTTTCACACCCTAAATCTTTCATGTAATTATATTGCTTAAGAAACCTAAGGACATATGTTGCTTTTGCAGACTGGTTGTGTTTGGGAAGCGGTGTGTGTGTTGGCGATCCTAAATGACATGTTTCAGCTCTTGTGTTTCATATACAAGATTCAGAGAGTTCGTCTCCCTTCCTTTGAATGCTGCCCTGCAGCCACATAAACGCTCAGCATATGTTCACCCGAGTGTGTTCAGCCTTAAATTACATCCCAAACCGCCACAACATGAGCCGCTGCGGTAGCCCGTGTAAAGTCAGCACTTCTTTGGTGTAACATCATATGAAATTTTTTAAAGCTTTTTCTTCACTGTTTCACATTTACAACATTTGAAGAAGTTTGTTCCATGATTTTCCTGTTTTAAAGTGTATAAAAGCTGGAACGTGATAGGATAATATCCTGCAGCTTATTTGCCTTTCGGATGAGAATGCAGTCTGCATCCTGTGATAACAAGTAGGCAAGCTATCATAAAAAGACTGAGATTATTTTTCTACAAAATCTTACCAAGTAAATTCGGTGTAGTTTCTAGTGTAAATATCTTAGTTGACTTGAAATAGGAAATAACTAACTTACAAGTAAAATTTCAGCAAGAAATATGAGCTTGTTTTGACACAATAATTTTGAAAAAGTGCTTGTCATTTGGCAGATTTTTTTCACTTATAACAAGACATTTTTTCCTTATTTTAAGTGAAGTCAATATGAAGGATTATTCACTTAAAACAAGCTCCTATGTCTTGCTGAATAGTTACTTGTTAGTTAGTTTTGTATTATTTCAAGTGTCCTAAGATATTTGCACCAGAAAAAAGACCAACAATACTTGGTAAGATTTTGTGTTTTTGCAGTTTATTTCAACTTGATAAAACTGAGCTAAAACATTTCTTCTGCCTACATCTCCCAGAATGCTGTGCCAGATTATGGACTTCATTTTTTAGAACGACAATTTGAATCAGCAGTAAAGAAACCCACAGATCGTTATCGACCTTTAAAAGATGCATTTCTGAATTCTGTGACAGTTTTTATATTTCAGATTGACGAATCCTCCTCGTTCGCTTTCGGCCAGGCTTCTTCCTAACTTGGAGTCTTTTCTCGAAGCTCAGATTCTGGCTCCATCTGCAGACGGAGCTTTCCGTCTCCGGATCTCCTCCAGCACAGACAGCGCAGGGCCACATAATGGCTCCCGTTCATCTCCTCTTCAACTCTGCATCTCTCTTTTTAGACTCCTGCTCCTCCTGCATCTCCCCCTCTCCACATACCAACAACTGAACTCAATTAATCAGGCCCACTTGTCCCAGTCCAACTCCCCCTGGTGGCAAAACAGAGAAATGCTTTGATTTGAATAAAAAAGTGTTTAGTCTGTGAACAATTATAACTCAGGGTAAACAGTACTAGACCAAATTAAGGGTTTGCTGATTATTTAATGTTATTTAATGTTGTCTGCGTTTTCTCCGTCTTCTGCAGAAGAATCTTCTGACACGGTGAAGGTGGCTTCGTATATCCTCATCGGAGTCGGATCTCTGACGATGGCCATGGGCTTCTTCGGCTGCATCGGAGCCATCTATGAAATCCGCTGCCTGCTGGGGCTGGTGAGGAGAAACACACATTTTATCCCCGCTGACCGGATCAGCACCAACTGGCACCAAAAGTTACTCAAGTAACGTTTTGGAATAAATGCACTTTTAGGAGTATTTTTACTGACAATTTTCAGGTACTCTACCCACCTCTGCAAGTAAGAGTATCACTACTACTTCAACATATTTTTACACAAGTTAAAGTAAAAAGTTGCATCCAAGAAATTATCCAAGTAAAAGTAAAAAAGTATTTGGTAGAAAGTCAAATTATCGATCATCTAATATTTAAAAATTACATAATCAAATAAATCAAAATATAAAGTTAAGTGGAAATGTTGATATTTTAAGAAGAAAAATAACAATAATTCATATTAATGACAAAAAATAACAAAATCGGGCAAAAGAAAATGTTTCCAAATGAGTTTCTTTCAATAAAAAACTTACGAAACTTTAATAAAAACTGCAGGTGTGCGTCTGTCTTTTGAATTTTTGTTTAAACATGTTTGTTTTTCATTTAGTGGGTAGAAAGTCCATAAATTTGGCGATGCTTTATAATAAAATTACTCAGGTAAAAGTAAAAAAAGTACAAAGTGTAATTTTTTACATTTTTATATTACATAATCAGACAGACAATGACATAAAATTAAGTGGAAATGTTGGTATTTTAAGCACAAAAATGACAATAATTCATAATTCACAACAAAATAAGGTAAAATAAAATTTTACCAAATCAGTTTCTTTCAATAAAAATCGTATTTATTGGCAGAAGTTGCAAATTTTGCGCCATCAGCTCTTCTGACCAACACCAGCAGGAAAGAGGCGTGAAGAGTCCAGGGACTCAATCGATGAGGGTGTGCGGACCCGGAATCGAACCGGCGATCTACCGATTGCAATCCTCATATATCAATACAAAACCCCTCATTGTGTTTTGTATTCATGCCGGTTTTAATTTCCACCTGCCTGGTTAGTAGCATGTGACGGATTCCTGCTGATAGCAAAGCTCCTGCTAATGTGAGAGGCGGCTGAGAGGCGAGAGGTGCTGGAGATAAAACCAGGGCTGTGGGGGGCGGCTTCCACCAGAGTGGGGATGGGTGGGTGACCTCGGCAGCGTTAAACCTGCTGGGGGTTAACTAAAGAACTGACGTGACCTATTTCTCTGAGTGACAGAGACCAGCTGGCGGCGAACAAACCCCCTTCATCACACACACTGTATAACATTTACAGGTGGTTTAAGTTGAAAATTAAAGTCCACCTGCTGCCTTGAAAATGCAATTTAAGTCAACAAGGAAACTGTTTTGGTTTTAACTCAAAAATTAAACTTTATGAAGTTGATTTAACAACACGAGACAAGTTGTCTAAACATTGTTTTTAACTTCATTAATCTTGAATTGTGAGTTTTGACTTAATGCTGCATTTTTTTTTGATCAAAGTCTTTTTATTATTTTTACTTAAACCATAAAAAACACTGACGAACACAACAGAAACCCCTCCCACCCACTCATCCCCTCCTACACTGGATCTACTACCCCAACATGTATCCACCTGGTAATCATACATCAGTCGATGCAAAGCTCAGGTTTGTGCGTAAATGAAAGAGCCAACATTTGACCTTTACACAATTTTATCTGATGAAATTTTTTCTACATAAGATATAAATGGCTGCCAGATATCATAGAATTTGTTTACAGATCCCATAACTGTATGTCTGAGTTTCTCCAAATGAATGTAAGACATAACCTCTCTACTTAATGCTGCAAACCAAATAGTTATTTCACAATATACAATGAAAAAAATAGTTAAAGAGCCACATTTCTCTATTATTTTACTCACAATATCAAGTTAAAATAAATACTTATTTTACTTTAGAATAATTTAAATTCTTGTTTCAAACTGCAGGAACAAAGTTTCTGATCTGATAATGAATTTTATTAAACATCCCAATGAATTCAGCTCAGAAACATTTAGTGTGATCAGGACATTATCCTCAAGCTTTGCTAACTGAGAATTGCATTAAAATGAACATTTGCCTTAATAAAACACAAGAGTCAGATCAATGTAACGCACTTCCATCTCAGGAGACAAAAACATGCCGCTAAGCATTCTGGGAAATAGTTCCCACTCCTGTCTTTCTCTTCTTTCAGTTTTTTAAGTGCTAACCTAAAAACTCTAGTTTATTCAACTCTTGGAGGTTTGACTAAATTAATAAAAAGTTAACACAACTTACTGCTGTAAGTTTATCTTTCACAAACTCACATTTAGGTTCAAAATCTAAAACTGGATAAATTTATTTGACTTAAAGAGTAAAAGATAGTAGACGCAACTAAATGTGGCTCAAATGTTTTACAGTGTACGAAGTTGCTAGGCTGTTTTTTTTTCTCACTTTGTAAAACTGTCCAGATCCCTTTACTAAAGATCCTTGGATCAATCTGGGCGGATTGTGAGCCCAGACAAGGGAAAAGTATCGTTATGTTCAGTTAACCTATGCGGTCTCCCCTACACAAGCTGTAGCCAAACATTAGGAGGTAAATACTGTATGCTGTGATTTATTGCATTGCGGCAGGAGAAGTGACTTTGCATTTCATCCATCCATCCATTTTCTGTTCACCCTTGTCCCTAATGGGGTCGGGAGTTGCTGGTGCCTATCTCCAGCTGCGTTCCGGGCGAGAGGCGGGGTCACCCTGGACAGGTCGCCAGTCTGCCGCAGACTTTGCATTTCATCTTCTGTTTATTCACCTCTTTAGAGTTTCTGGTCAACCAGTGCCAGTTATCTCTGCTCCACACTAAAACCTCAGCAAACAAAAACAATAAAGCAACAATCTTTTATTACATTTCTTTGCCTTTACACAATTGATGAAGAAATAACTTACATTTATATGGTTAAAATATAACACATTAATCAAAGATGAATAAGTACCATGTCTCACAGTGGAATGGTGTTTTCAGAATGATATGCAAAGATACTTTTCTGTCATGGTTTGTTTAAATCTAGACCCAAGAGCAGCAGGCAAGAGATGTAGTTGAGTTGTGAATATTTCACGAGAAAACAAAGAATCAAATTTTTCAAAAAATGAGAAAGTCCAAGGGAACAAAAAGAAATTCCAAAACAAAGTCAAACTGGACATACAGGTATGTCACAATAACACCAGGGATAAATGAGGAAAGTGACGAGACGAACCGGCAAGTAGTGACTGACAATGAGGAGCTTAAATACTGGGAGGTTGATGGTAGGAACAATAGACCTGGGCTGATGAGAAAACTGATTGCAGGTGTGAGTGAAGGGAGTGAAAGCAGATTGAGGAGGGGAAAGAGAAAACAAGGCAGAACTAAACAGAAGAAACTAAGGAACAACAAAAATGACAAAAATAAAAACTGTAGGGCCATGAGAATGTGGTCCTACATTCTAGTTCTGGTTCTGTTCTGCATCCCTAGAACCAGAACCAAATATGAAGAAGCAGCATTCAGTTTTCATGAACCCACTCTGGAACAAACTTCCAGAAAACTGCAAAACAGCTGAAACACGGAGTTCCTTTAAGCTACATTAAAAACCCACCTATTTTCTTTTGAAACATAATGACTTAAAAATTATCCAACAATCTGATGTGTAACGAAGCCAAAATGTAATGTTTCAATTGTTGAATGTTTGTTCTATGACTTTGCATTTTTGTGTTTTTATGATGTAAAGCACTTTGAAATTCCTTGATACTGAAATGTGATATACAAACCAAATTTCATTGATTTGATATATTCTGACACTGTAGGGGCATAGTGTGACTTTTTATGATGAACTACTTAGTGTTACTGTTTGTAGCACTGTGACCTCACAGCCAGGAAGTCCAATGTTTGAGCTGCGTCTTGCTGTACATGCATGGGTACTTCTGCAGTCAGCACCTACAACTAATTACAAAGACCTTTATGATACGAATTGTATGGAAGCCAGTTTCCTCCTCTCTGCTAAAAAAATAAAATAAAATAAATTATCTCAAAAAATTGAGATAGTATCTCAAAATAATGGGATAACTTGAGTTGGCCCTATAGTTTGAGATATGAGCAACTTGATAGAAAGAAATGGATATTAATAATATCATTGAGCAATACTTCAGAAGTGGTTTTACTAATCTTGAAATCTTGCGAGTTTTGGAAGAAACTTATAAAGTTAAATTAAGTCTCCGGACACTGGAGAGAAGATTGCAAAAGAAGCGCCTTTGACAGATGTTGCAGAAGTGGCCTCTTTTATTGAGCAACAACTACAAAGATCTGGGAGTCAGCACGGCTACAGGTAGATGCACCACAAATGTTGGATGGCTGGCATAGTCACAGACAGGGAAACACAATGTCTTTTGATGCGCCTATGAGATACTATCTCATTATAATAAGATAATTTATTAATTTTTTTTAATAGAGTGGCGGAAACGGGCTTCCATAGAATTGCAACTATTATTAATTTATTTTTTTCTGAACTCATTTGTGTTTACACTTTTTTTCTGTGCGCACTTGTTTTTGTTTTACGGTAACAGTTTGTTCCCGCTCACTGCTGTGTGGTATTACGGCAGTGTATTGTTAGCTGCCTCTGAAAGCACGGTGCGCCTCCGCGAGCTTCCCCACTAACTGCCCGCCGCTCTCCCGGTGAACACGGCCAACGTTCCCGTCGATCAAACTCCGGTTCCCGCCTCGCTCCCCGCCGTAAGTTACTCTTTTTCACATTCCGTTTGTTTTCGCTATGTTTATCGCTCTCTTTACGTCAAACTACACTTTTAATGTGTGATGCCTCGCGCTTTGTTTCGTCTCCGTCCTCATCTTTGTGGTTAAATATTAAACTGCTCCATTTAAAATGTAACTAATCCGGGATGTTTGTGGCTGGAAAGTCGTTTAAAGGTGGTTTTATTTGCATCAGGTGCTCAGAGTTTATTTTTGCTCATGTGATTTTTTTTTTTTAATGGAAAGTATGAGAGTAACAGCTTAGTGATGGAACTTAACGCAGAGCATTGAGGCTCCGTTTGATTTTCCTGAATATTATCGATAATTACCAACACGGACCATGTTCTCCACGGTGCTATTTTTATAGCTTTGCTCTGAATGAACCAACCCCCCACTCCACTCAACAAGTGTGAAGTTATAATGGTTCCAAAATAAAAATGTTACCTTAGGTACTCATCATTTTCATGCCCAATTAAAGTCTTTCCTGTTGCTTATTTCATCTCTTCTGCTTCATTTATTATAAATGAGTGGCTTAAAAGATGAAAATAACCGAGCTTGCTAGTGCAGTAAAAAAATATTTTTTTTATCTGATTCATGGTGCCCAATTAGCTGCATTTTAAAATAAATTGTGACCACACCACCAGCAGGAAGAGAGGAGCTCTGCTTAACTTTGCTGCTGCTGTGTTTATGTTAAAATGACATGATCTGTGTATGTCTCTGCCACTTCCCATCCTGAACTTTGCTTAACATCACCCTTAAATAAAACGCACAGGGCTATACATTGAGTCCAGGTTTGGGAGTGGTAAATCAGGCTGTTGTTGTGAGTGTGCAACAGTTTTCCTTCCCAACCTTTGGTGTGTCGAGGCTTGTTTGTTCATGTTGTCAGGGAAGATTTCAGATCTGTTTCTCATGGGCCCATCTTTTTAGGCGTTTTCTTCCTGAGTTTTTTGTTGCTAAGATAATTTTATTTACATAGCACAATTTCAGCAACAAGGTAATTCAAAGAGCTTTACATGAATTAGAAGGAAATACAAACAAAACCAAAAGAAAGACAAAAAGGTAAAGTATAAAACTACATATTGGTTTCCCATGTTTAATAAGAATAAGTAGTCCATAACTTATAGCTAAAAGGCAAAGTTTCTCTAGAAAATGTAACCCCTTTAAGCCCAGTGGCCCTTCGTGTTTTGAGTTAAAAAATGTTTAAAGTTGGCAGGAAATTTGGAAATATCACTTGATAATTATGTGTAATTGAAAGATTGGAAGATTAATACCTGAACACCAGCTATAAAGTATTAAAAAATGCAAACATTTTAAAAAAAATTAAATTAAGTAATGCTTAGCCTGGTGGGGGCAGAAGTAAAGCCTGGTGGCCCGCCAGGCTAATATTAACACTGGGGGAAACCCTGAACAGGGGTTTCTTAAGTTTGCTCCGGAGTAGTGAGGTATAAAACTACATATTGGTTCCCCATGTTTAATAAGAATAAGTAGTTCATAATTTATTATAATTTGTTACTTTGCTCATTCGGTGTAACTCCACTGTTTTAGCACATGCTTGTGCTTTGACATGTCCATGTTGGTAATGCCAGGCTGCAGTCGATCACATTACAAAACTTTAGCTGAGAGAAGAATATGAATCTCCTTTTTCAACAACTCTACATTTTCAATGAAAGATTTCATATCAACTCTAAGTTTTTTTTTTTTTTAAAGCTATACTGAATGTTCTTTTCACTAATGTCAGAGGTTATTTATGAGGACTAATACACAAAAACAATAATGGCTGACAGCTAGAATTAACAAAGTTTCAAGTGAATTTTGTTAGCTTTTGTAAACACGATGCTTAAGAGATTTCAAAGCTTTTCAACAAAGGGAGTGTTTTGGTCTCAGCTAGCCACTTATTTTGAAGGATAATTTTGTTTCCAGAGACTTCCTCATTTATTTTATTTGTCGATTCTGTTGTTTTGTTTATTTATTTTGGATATTTAAAATGTCTCCCAGTTCCAGTTCTGAATGTAAAGTTTATTGATCTCTGAGAATGTGTTCTTGCATTTCTACGGCATTGCAATTATATTACTTGAAAATGGTCTCAAAGGAACAATATTATCATTTATCGCAATATATTCTGAAACAATTTATCGTCCAGCAAAATTTGTTATTGTGACAGGCCTGCTAATAATTATTGTGCCTGATCTAACTGAACCAAATCACGTTTTGAACTTTTTGTTTCATTTATTTCCAAAGAGTTTTGATACTCATAAAGTAGGTTTGCCCCAATAAATCGGCTTTGATCGGCCAATGCTTGCATGTGAAGCTGATCTTATCTGACGATCTCATCCACAGAAAAGATCTAAAAATCAGCCACTGTCCTCTTCTGCTCTGCCATGAAAGCGGTTAGACTGACTGACGTTAACAGTTAATAGTTACTCCACCTTTGCTAACTTAGTCCCTTTCCTGCTATATTTACAACTTTTCAGACAAACAAAATCAGTATCGGCCAAAATTGGAATCAGCAGGTCAGGCTTTTTAAAGACTGATAGTCGGCGATCGGCCATAAAACTGCAATCGGTGTGTTCCTGCTTTGTTCATCATATTCTTCCACAAATTAATTTAGCAGGTTAATTCAATTCAATGTTAAGAGGTATACTTGGTCAGAATGTATCAGAAAAGTCAAAAGCAACCAGTTTCTCCTTCATTCCCTTCAATAGGGAATATGAAGACTCAAAAGTCACTTTTTCTTTTTTCTTATGATGCTTGGCAGGAATGTCAAACTCATTTTAATTTCATCAAGATCTTGAACATCCTCCAAAGGCCGGCTGTAGCAAAATTGATCAATAAAGCTACCGATTAATAAGCTGTTAAAGTATTGTAGCCATGAGAGAAATATTATTAATTTCTTCGCCCCAGTCTTGGTGGTATAGATTGTTCTGCAGATGGATGGGGCTCCCTGGTTCGACTCAGTCCATTGTCAGTCCTTCTTCTCTGGAGATCGCTCTTGATAGCTGTGGCGGATGGTGTGATTGCTTCGCAGCTCCCAGCAGGATATGGAGTTGGTGCTTTAAAATAAAATAAAATCTCACAAAAAAAACAAACAAAACTGCTTCATGAACTGCACCCAAAATATCTGGAAACCTACGTTACATATGTCAACCTATTATTTTGTCAGTTTATCTATTTTACATTGGCTTTTATACTCCTAAATTCACTGACTGATCAAATCGAATTTATTTTGTTTGTACATATTTCACCAAACTTGAGAAACTATTGGTGTATGTAAGTGTGCTTTACTGGTGCAGAGTTATCAAATAAATTTGTAATTCAGTTCATTTATGTCAGTTTTTTTTAAAAAAGGAAATGTTTTAAGTCCATTCAGGGCTGTTTTCCTGTATCGGATTGGTATCGACCAATGCTAAACCTCAGATATCGGTATTGGTATCAGAAGTGAAAAATGTGAATCGGTTCATCCCTAAAAAAAAAAAAAATTAAGTCTGTTTTATAGAAAATGAGCTATGTGAGAAAAATATTGAAGAAAAGTCTGTTTTAAATAAGAAGAATGATGCAGTTCTGTCACATTTTTGCATATTTTTCTTGTTTTTTATTTCATAACTCGTCCGTTAAGGCAGCAGCAACACTTTGTTCCTCCAGTGAAGAAGCAGATAAGGTCCAGGTTGCGTGGGCAGGCAGAGGTTTCTAATTGGACGAAGAAATGGCAGCAATGAAGTCGAACTTCCATCTCTGTTCTCCCTGCTAATAGCAACAAAGTTCTGATGTTTGTTGAAACGGCAGATAGCCGTAGAGCGAGCTGCATATTGCTGTCTGTTTGTGTTACTGTGGTCGTGTTGATGTAGCTTTCAGCCATTTCTCTGGCTTGGGTATTTCAAAGGCTGCTCTGTCCTTTTAACCATTTTAACCACCACACCGTTTTAAGTTTACACTGCTCACATAGTGGTGAATGGGAACAATAAGGGGTCGTATAAAGGTACACTGCCATACGCAAAATCTCACCGAGTACTTTTGGTCTAGTTTCTAGTGCAAATATCTTTGTAAACCTGAAATAATACCAACTAACTTACAGGTAACTTTTTAGCAAGATATAATGGCTGGTTTTAAGCAACTAATTCCTTAATATTAATGAAAAAGTACTTGCTCCTTTGACAGAAACTTATGCCACTATCAATGGGCACTTTGGCGTTACCTAGCAACCCCAGCCAAGCCCAGGACGTCACCTAGCAACCCAGTTCTAGTTCCACTGGCAAATTATTTCACTTGTAGCAAAATATTTTTCCCATGTTATATTTATTTTTTCTGCCAATTGAGCAAGGACTTTTTCATAAATATTAAGGAATTACTTGCTTAAAACAAACCTCTATTTCAGGGATGTCAAACTCATTTTAATTTTGGGTCATATCAAAAATCTGGATGTTCTTAAAGGGCCGGTTGTGCCAGAATGCATCGAAAAAACCCCATTAAATTGTTAAAATATCAATAAATCGCAGCTTGTTTCAGCATTCAATACGTGTTTCTTAAATCTTTTCACACTGATCAGTCCATCCAGGATTTTGATGGGGTTTTTTTTCTTTCAAAATCAAAATCACAGATTTTGTGGTTCTAATTTAGAAATATTAGTAAGGAATTTTTACGGTATTTGTGCTAATGTATGATGTTAAATGTGACTATCAATCTCTGTATCGGTCACAGATATAATTTGACATCAAGCAGTCACTTGAACCCAAAGGTTTTGGTCAATTTTGGGAAGAAAATCAGGAAAAAAAATGTGGGGATCTGTTGATTTTTGTGTGAATTTTACAGATTTGTGAAGAACTGGAGGGACTTATTGATATAATTTGGAGTCTAGAAGGCCATATAAAAAGCTATGGTGGACCAGATTTGGCCCCTGGGCCACGAGTTTGACACATGTGCCCTATTTCTTGCTGAAAAGTTACTTTTAAGTTATTTTGTCTAATTTCAAGTTTACTTGTATATTTGCACTAGAATTTTGATCAAAGTACTTGGTAAGATTTTGTGTTTTTGCAGTGTATCAGGCTGGACTCGGTGGTGACATTTTTCGACATGTTTTCTCTCCTGGTTCGGCTTATTAAATTCACATTTTGTCACCTTCAGAAACCCTGTAAAGGCCCTCCCAGCTTTTATCCCAAGTTTCCCTCTAATGGCGCTACTGTGGAACAAGCTTAGGAGTGCCAGACAAATGGAAATGTATCATGACCTCACATTTGCTGCACAAAGTATTGCATGTGGGGATTGCAGCACCCTGGAATGAGGGTTTGGCCTCTTGAGCCGGGCAGCGAGGCAGAAGTACCCCTCTGAGAGTTACAGTAAGCCGTATAAATGGAGATGCATCTCTGTTTGGTTTTGATGCAGACTCAGCAGGTCTCAGGGGTCCTTCACACTTTTTGTTGAGCTGGATGACAAAAGCAGATGGTAAACCCCTTTCAGCTGCAGCTCCTTTTGAAATAACAGTCCAGGAACAAATGCTAAGCTAAGTAAATGCTATAGCTTAGAAATATAATCTCCATTTTTTTTCATACCAAATCTGATTTTAATAAATTTTTTGGTAAACATTTTTCATAAAAAACATGTACAAAAAAGGTTATTTTACTAAAAATAGTGTTTTGTAAAAGTTTTCATTTAAAAACATACTTTTTTAGTATTTTTTTTATTATTTACTTAAAAAAATTTTTTTTTACAAATTGCAGAAAATATTTTCACAAAGTGGTTTTTATTTCAATCATTATTTCTCTGAGTTGTATGATGGTGTCTTCTGGTCAGGATACAAGATTTTTATTTAAATACAGGAATACATTAGCAGAGATAAATGGGTTGTTAGTATCTCAATGATTTGACTTTTTTATTTCGGTAAATCACTGGAGCTGAAATTAAGTATGTCTTGGTTACTTTTTGTTATTTTCTGCAATTTTTATAATTTCTTTGCATCAAACATAATTTTTGTTTAATCATTTGTGTCGTGAAGCACTTTGCTCGTAAATAAATAAACTTTGACTTGACTTGAGAATAAACACTCAATTTTACCAGAAGGTCGTTTTAAGATTATGATAAAAAAAAAAAGTCATTTTAATGAGAGATAAAAAGCTTTGATAGTGTCTGTGGTTATGTGTTAAAAACAGATTCGTTTGCTCCAGAGTTTCAATATTGCTCATAATTAATTGATGCTCATATGTTTAAAATAATGACCTGTTAAAGATTTATTATTATAGTATATATGAAATTCACTATATGCTCGACATTTCTCACTTTATTTTTGTTGTTTTTCATGGAGTTTCTCTTAAAATTGCTAATCATTCTCCTGATATTACAACTATATCTTTGTAATATGAGTTTATTCTCATAATAAAAAAATAGTTTGGCTCTATTTCTCTGTTGTTGAGTTCATGTGACAAACTCTACATTTAAGTTTATGTAAACTAATCAGCAGGAACATTAGCAGCAGTTTAAATGTATCTCCTCTTGTTTTGGAGCCACAGTTCTCTGGGAATCATTTAATCTTTTTTATGCATTTCCTTACTTCGACATGACTGCATAGACTCTTATTGATTTATGTTAAAAATAACCTCTTTTTCTTGAATTTTGTCTGATTTGAGTATGAGGTGCTAAATAGTTCTTGGTAATCTCAACTGTTCAGCATTTGTTTATTTGTATCACAGTTTTTCTTGAGGCAGAAAAGCTTTTTAATACTAGATGGAGGGAAAACACTTAAACCAATGTATGAGTGAATTTGGCAGATTATTTTATCTCTCAGTGCATTTTTTTTTTTTTTCAAACTATTAAAAATCTCTTTATGGATTCAATAGTTCTTCATTTCTGTAAGTCTTTGTTTGGTTCACATCTTTTTTGGAGACGTCTGTAATTTACTAAAGTAATTACAAATATGAAGATATTGGTTTTTTGATGTGTTTAATCAACAAATAACCCATTTAAAAGGCTTACAGTCATTTATAATATGCAGTATTCAGGGAAAGCTGTGTTTTAGAGTCTGCTGGGGTTTGTTTTGAGTTTGTTTGTTTTCATACTTTCACTGGAATATTGTCATTGTTTTGGCTGCTGGCTTGTTTGGCCCTGCAAAGCTAATGCTGAATTTTCTTCCTGCAAAAGCAGAAGAATGCTTTATTCTCCAGAGATTAATAGCGTATTTTGATTTTAAAGATTTTTCTTTTGTGAAAATGTCAATAGTTAAATGAGCATGTTACCAAACAGAGTGCTGGAAATAATGTGACATCTGACCTCAACAGTGATTTTATATTTTCTTTTAGTCATTTGACCTTTTTTCTTTCATTTAGATGAAATCTTTTTCCTCTACACTCATCTTGCATAAGGTATGGACTCCTTGCATGTTGTTGTTTTATATCTGGAAATTTCATGCATGCGCACAATGCTGGAGGGCAGAAAGACGATTCACTGCCGTCCATAGCCGCAGTAGAAAAACTAAATAAAACCTGGAGATGTTGGTATTAATTTATCGCAACGCGCCACAGCAAAGGGAAAAAATAATGCAGAAAAACTGTTAAAGAACAAGTCAAAACCACTTTTTTCTCACTCTGTTGTTTATGCAACATACAGACTCGTTGCCATAGCAACTGACAACAACACCACTACATGTTTCAGGATTCAACACCAAAAAAACAAACAAACACTCAAACATTTCCCACACAAAGAACAGAACATTCAGTCTGTTACAGTTTTGTTTTTAGGCTTGATGTTTATTTATTTTATTATTAAGTGACCGGTGTGCTAGATTAGCTGCTGCTGCTATTAGCTGGGCTAACACCGCGGTGGTTGGTTAGCTAATTTAAACACCTGCACTACTGATGATACGTCAGAGTTGATGTTTAGGTCGCCTTTTTTTAAAAAAACAATTTTGTAGCTGTTTTTTAAACAGCTACTGAATTCAGTGTGTTGAATTCAGTGTGGAATTCAACACACTGAATTCCACATCACATGTACATATTACGCTTGTCAAAGTCAAGCTAGCATAACTGAACTACTTACCTCTTCCTCGTTATTTGTTTTCTTAATTAAAACTTTTTCTTGACCTTGTTATTTAGTTGTCATAGTTTTGATAATTAGTAGCAGACCACTGAGTCCCCTCTTCTTTTATATATCAGGCGTATATTTAAGATTTAGCACGTTAACAGCTAAAATCAATGCTAGTCACTATTAGCAAGCAGATTTTTGCTTGCTAATAGCAAAAATTAGCAAGCAATTTCCCACCCCCATCTCACTTTTAACAGTGAGATGGGGGCGGGATCTTGCGTGCTTGGCGTCACGCTGCAAGGGGTTCATACCATTCCAAACATTTACCTGGTTTACTTGGTTTGTTTATTTCAGGGAAAACTTTTACTGGAAATTTTAAGATGGACACAACAAAGAAAGAAAACATCTCTTGTTGATTGTTGAAGTGTTTCCCAGGGAGCCACTCACTGGCTGAAATCCTTCTCTTTCTCTGATTTAATTTTTAAAATAAAGAACTCGCTTTGTCAGTGCCTTAGTTTGAGAACATTTAGTTCCCACTGAACCCACAACTTTTAACTCGTTTTCTCTTTGATCGATCGCCTAAAATCTGTATTTAATTAAAGGTTTCTCTTAAGTAGTTTTCTACTAATTGACCTTGAAGACTACAGATTTAAAATGCATCACACTCTTGTTTGTGTGATGTATGACCATGAACTAATCTGCCTTTGGTCTACACTAAATTGCTATTTTTAGCAGGCATTTTTAGGTGAGCTTGTTGAGGTCATGGAGGTCATTGCTTTTTAATCCAACATTGAAGCAGCTGGAAATGAGTCCGTATGTAGAGGATTAACTTTGAGAATTAAGGGCTTGCTGCTGCAGAAGAGTAAGAGATTAAAGTGTTACAAACAAGTCCCAAATTATAACAAAATCATTATATTACTGTGGATTATGACTCAGTTGATTATGAATTAACTACAAGCACACAATTATGCTTTAATTGGTTTGAAATGACAAATAATTAAGCTTATTATAGACAGAAAAAAATTCTGCCAAAAAATAAAATCTGGAATTTTTGGATTAATCTCAGTAATATTCTAGAAAAAACAAGAACATTTCTGTGCTTCAAAAGTAAAAACATCAGAAGTCTGCTTCTTTTAGATTAGAAAACCCATTAAATTGCTAAAATATCAATAAATAGCTGTTTTCAGCTTTCACCAAGTGTTTCTTAAAATTAAATATTGAACATCTTTGCACATTGATCAGTCCATCCAGGATTTTGATAATTTTTTGTGGGGTTTTTTTTGCAATCAAAATTACAGATTTTGTGGTGCTAACTTAGAAATATTTGTAAGGAATTTTTACAATATTTGCGCTAATGTATGATGTTAAATGCGACTTTTTATTAATTGCCATATTGGTTGCAGATATAAGTAAAGCTGAGGCAGCAGTCACTTAAAACCAAGTAAAATTAAATTTCAGTAAAATCAGAAAAATGTGGGAATCTGTAGATTTTGTGTGGATTTTGAAAATTTGTGAAAAACTGGAGGAACTTGTTGATGTAATTTGGAGTCTAATTTGGGCCACATAAGAAGTTACGGCGGGCCAGATTTGGCCCTGGGGCCTCGAGTTTCACACATGTGCTTTAGATGAACTCTTTATATTTCACAGGAAAAAGTGTCTACCAGATTAAATCATACAAAGTATTTTTTTGTTTTTTTTTAATCACTGTCTTTTTATTGAGGTTTCTCTTTTCATACATACAGTTTGTAAATACAAAGAAGTGTTTATCCGACACAGACATAAAATAATATACAGAAAATTAATCCCTACAAAGTAATCCCATTAGCCCACCCAGGTCACTGCCCAGTAGGTCCACACACTGCATTCTTATCCCTGACAGACATGGAACACATTTGAATAAAATTAATTAAGTAATCTGGAACATCATTGCATGTTTTGAAATGAGTCAAGAAAGGGCCCCCATGTTTCTTCAAATTTACCAGTTGAGTGTTGAAGAGAGCATCTAATTCTTTCCAGTTTCAAACATGACATAAGGTCACATAACCACTGCTTGTGAGTTGGA